>CAUYLG010059832.1:0-47814 GCA_963573385.1 Cacajao melanocephalus
TGGGCAGTAGAACAAGAATCCTGTTCTCTCTCCCTCTTTTTCTTCCTCTTTCTTTCTCTCGTACATTCTTTTTTTTTTCTTTCTTTCACTCTCACTTTCTTTCCTCTCTTTTCCTTTCTTTCAAAAAATTAAAAAAAAAATTGGCATATAATTGCTCATAATGGTCATTGATGATCGTTCGTATTTTTCTTGTATCAGTTGTAATGCCTCTTTTTTATTTCTGATTTTATCTTCTTGTTTCTTAATTAGTCTATATAAAGGTTTGTTGATTTTGTCTTTCAAAAATCTCTTCATTTTGTTGATGTTTTCTCTTATTTTTCTATTGCATTAATTTTTATCTAATTTCTTCTTCTAACATTGGATTTTGTTCTTCTTTTTCTAATCCCTTGAAAAGCAATTTTTGGTTACTTAAGGTTTTTCTCTTTTGTCTTGAAGTAGCCTTGTTTAGATTGACTCTTACTGAATTCCCTTGCCATTTCTCTACCTGGATATTTATAATTCTCCTGGTTTATAAAGATTTCTGCCCTTTTTTCTATATTTTCTACTCCTTTATCTTTCTTTCCCCTTCTTATATTCATGTGACTCAAAAATTTGCTTTTTCTGATGCTTTCCCATAAATCCTGTAAGCTTTCTTCATTTTTATTCTCTTTTTCTTATTTGTATATATTCAAATGACCTTTCTTCAAGTTCATGGATTCCTTCTTCTGCTTGATCATTTCTGCTGTTAATACTCTTTATTACTTTTTTCAGTTTATTTACTGTATTTTTCAACTCCAGAATTTCCATGTATGTGTATATGTATGTATGTGTTTTTAATTATTATTATTTTTGAGATGGATTCTTGCTCTGTTGCCAGGTTGGAGTGCAGTGCTGCGATCTTGGCTTACCACAACCTCCGCCTCTGGGTTCAAGTGATTCCCCTGCCTCAGCCTCCTGAGTTGCTGGGACTACAGGCACATGCAACCACGGCTGGCTAATGTTTTGTATTTTAGTAGAGATGGGGTTTCACCATGTTGGCCAGGATGGTCTTGATCTCCTGACTTTGTGATCTGCCCACCTTGGCCTCCCAAAGTGCTGTGATTACAGGTGTGAGCCACTGTGCCTGGCCCATTTATGTTTTTAATAATAATTTCAATTATTAAAATTAATTTCTATTGAATTTTATTTTGGTCATTTATTGTTGTTCTCATTTTATTGAATTGTTTCTCTATTTTCTCAAAGTTTGCTGAGGTTCCTTAAAACAGGTATTTTGAATTCTTTGTTGGGCTGTTCATACATCTCCATATTTTAGGGATATTCACTGGCACTTTGTTTTTTCCCATTGTTCAGGTCTTGTTTCTCTTCTTGTTCTTGATTCTTGTAGCTGTGGATTAGTAATTGTACATTTGAAGGCACAGGTACCTATTTCAGTTTTCACAGATTGGCTTAGTCTGGGAAAGCCCTTCAACAGTCAGCATGTCCAGAGATTCTGAAAAGATCATTGGCATGGTCCACAGATGGACTTGCTTCTGGAGTCCTTGGCCTGGCTACTCTGGTGCCTGGGTCAGCAGAAGGGTGAGCTTGGAGCCAGGATACACTTGGGTGGACATGTTGATTGCATCTGCTGAGGTGGTCCTGGAGCCTGTATGCATGGGGATTTCCCTAAACCTGTGTTCCCATGGGCTGGCCTGGTGTTACAGTGGGCCTAATCCTCAGTGCTGCTGGGGCTGGCCTGGCATTGGGGAAGTCCTGAAGCCTAGTGTCATAGGGCCATCCTGCTTCTGAGGGATGTTTGCAGCCTGGGAACAGTGAAATCGATCTGGTGGCAGTGTGAACTGGAAATCAAGTCTGCCACATAGGTCTGAAGCCTGAGGCTATGGAGTCCAACTTACTGCCGTGTTAGGCTTGGAGGCTCAGTGTGAGGATATTGGCCTGGCATCTGTTGCTGTGCAGGCCTATACAGTGCTGGGTTTTACTGTGCCAGATCTATTGTTGGGATTCAAGACAAAGTCTTGTGCTCACTTCTCTTTTTCCAAGTGGAGGGTATCTGTCTCTATGATATGCTGCTTAGGTTTGGGGGAGGGGTGATGCAAGTAATGTAAAGCTGTTCTTCCTACCTTCTGCAGTGCGTATGATTTCTGTGTTACACTCAGATACTGTTATCTCTCACCTGGCTTACTTATATCTTTTGAAAGTATTTTTATGCATGGATAGTTGCTGTCTTCATGGTTTCTCATCTTGTCCATTGTCACTTATGAATTGAGAAATGTCTTGAGGTAAACAGATAGTATAGAAATTTAGATTTACTGAAATGATTTTTCCTTCTATCACAAATCTTATCTTGTTACCTCTTCAATGACTTAGAACAGATTTTATTAAAAAATATTTTATCTATATGTTCCAGTTTTTCTCACTGAGAAGTAGAATTCTCCCAGTCTTTATTTCTTGTTTTGTTGTGCTCTCCCTTTCTTTTTGTCAATGAATTATTTTTGTTCTTAATTTTACTGTTTTTCTCTAAACTAGCTCTGTAATATTTAGTTGGTACTTATTTTTCTAATTAATCAAATACAGTGTTTTTAAATTAATGTTTTTTGGTCTACTTAGATTTATTTTATTGTTCAGCTTGTTTTGTTTCTTGAGTTAGAGGACTATATATGCATATATACATATATATTGTATTTGTAGTAAGATTTATATATCATTTATGTGTAGCAAATTAATATATGTTTAGGACTGTAAATATTTCTCTCAGAATGGATTTGTATATAGTCTACAAATTTTGATAGGTATTTTTATTATATATAAAGATATTCTGCAATTTGTATTTTGACTTTTTTGACAAAATTGAATTCAAAGCATATTTTTTCATTTTCAGATTTGATGTACTTTTTGGTTTTGGCTTTGTTTATAACATTACTACATTATGATCAGATAATTTGTCTGGATCATTTCTTTTTTTATGAATTTACTGACTTTTTGTGGCCTAATAATTTTAATTTTTTATGGACTCTTGAAAGAAAGCAGAGTCTGTATTTCTGTGGTAGATTTAAAAATATATGTCCTTTAGATGCACTAAACTATGTTGCATAGATTGCTTCTAATATGCTTCTATTTTTTCTTTGAATATTCTCAGGTTTTATGCATATTGATACTTTTTTTTATAATATATAGGTATTTCTACTATTACCGTTTCACTGATATTGTGCCCATTATTATTAGTGTTTTACAGAGATAGATTTTGCTTTATCATTCAGGCTATAGTGCAGGGTCCAGTCATAGCTCACAGTAACCTCAAACTCTTGGGCTCAAGAGTTCCTCTCACCTCAGCCTCCTAAATAGCTAGGGCTACAGGCTTGTGCCACCATGCCTAGCTAATTTTTTAAACTTTTTTTTTTTTGCAGAGATGGTGCTCCTTCTGTGTTGCCCAGGTTGGTCTTGAGTTCCTGGCTTCAAGTGATCTTCCTGTCTCAGCCTCTCAGAGGTATGATATATATGATCTGTATGATAGCTGAGATTATAGGTGTGAGCCACTGTGCCTGGCTGGTACTCTTTATTATTTTACAGATTTTTTTTCTTTTTTTTACTTTATGTATTTTTTGTTACTCATTCAATTGTGTGATAATATGATCATGATTTCTGCCTCTTTGTCTCTTTAATAAGCAAATAATATAACTTGCGTACAAATTCATTTTCACATTTTCCAAGTTAGTGTTTTAAGTTTTACTTACATTATTTATTTGGTTTTGCTTTGTAATTGAATGTGGAAGACTTTCTTTTAATGGACAAGTTTAATATTTTACTCTGATTGAAATGGCAAATGTGCTTGGTCTAGTTTTGTCAGATTATTTTATTTCATGCTTATAATTTTATAGCTTTAAAAATATTTCGTGGCCTGCTCTGCTTTCTCTGCTTTATGTTTGTGTTTCCTTTGATAATTAGAATGGTTTATACTTTTGTTGTAGTTGTTTCCTATAATTTTATATGATAGACTTAATTCTTTCCTTGGACAATATTTATTAATTTTCTACTCTGATTAATGATAAAAATAGTAAACTTTCTTCTTCTTTCTCTTTCCTTGCTTTTCTTCTTTGCCTCTACCTCCTAAGTTTAATTACAGTTTAGTCTTCACTTGGCATTACAGGTTCTTGGAAACTGCAACTTAGGGTAAAACAATGCGTAACAAAACCAATTTCTTTTATTTAAAATTATTTTTTCTTTTTTTTTCAATTTCTTAGTATTTTTATTTTAAGTCAGGGGTACATGTGCAGGTTTGTTACATAGGTAAACATAGGTCATGGGGGTTGGTTGTACAGATTATTTCATCACCCAGGTATTAAGCCTAGTACTTGTTAGTTATTTGTTCTGATCCTCTCTCTCTCCTCTCACCCTCCAACCTCTGAGAGACCCCAGTGTATGTTGTTCCCCTCTGTGTGTCCATGTGTTCTCATCATTTAGCTCTCATTTATGAGTAAGAATATGTGGTATTTGGTTTTCTGCTCCTACATTAGTTTGGCAAGGATAATGGCATCTAGCTCCATCTGTAGCCCTGCAAACTACATGATCTTATTCTTTTTATAGCTGCATAATATTCCATGGTGTATAAGTATCATATTTTCTTTATCCAGTCTATCATTGATGGGCATTTGGGTTGATTCTGTGTCTTTGCTATTGTGAATAGTGTTGCAATGAACATATGTGTGCATTTGTCTTTATAATATAGCGATTTATATTTCTCTGGGTATATACCCAGTAATTGTCTGTCTTTAGGGCTTTGAGGAATCACCACGCTGTCTCCCACTATGGTTGAACTATCATAATCTACACTTCCATCAATAGTGTATAAGCATTTTTTTTCTCCACAACTTCACTAGCATCTGTTATTTTTTGATTTTTTTCATAGTAGCCATTCTGACTAGTGTGAGACGGCATCACACTGTGGTTTTGATATGGACAGGTGGCAGGGAAATACTAGGTAGAAGAGGGTGGTTACCCTGCAAAGGCCCCACCCTCAAGCCTGGAAACCAATGGCCCTATGAGAAGAGGCATTCCTGTTTTCACACCCAAAAGTTGCCTTTTGGCCTGCCATGCCCTCCTATCCTGTACTCATATAAACCCCAAACCCTTGGATCAACAAGGAGATGCACAGACAAATGGAAGAATGGTGCAGCAGAGGAGAGAAGAGATGGAGCATCTGAACACTGGGAGGAGTTTGGCTGGGGACAGTTGGAGAATTGGCCACTGGATAGCCAAACTCCAGGGGAAGATCATCTTCCAACTCTATCCTACGTTTGTCTCCTCATCCATCCTGCTGAGAGCCACCTCCACCACCCAATAAAATAGGCGTTCATCATCCTTCAAGTCCCTGTGTGACCTGATTGTTCCAGGATGCTGGACAAGAGCTTGGGATACAGAAAGCTATCAAACTTGTCCTCTGCCCTTGCAAAAAGGCAGAGGGCCCACTGAGCTGGATAACGCTTAAGCCATCAGCAGACGGCAAGGCTAAAAGGTGCACTGTAACATATGCCCTCTTAGGCTCCTGCACCCATTCATATGCATGCTTCCCCTTCCAAAAGGGGTTTGAGCAATGGCAGTGACCAAACAGATCAGCCACGCCCCTGTCACATGTCCTGAGAGTGGGGGCAGGGAACTCTCCTGTTTCAGTTTGATTTGCATTTCTTTATGATCAGTGACACTGAACATTTTTTTTTTAATTTGAGACAGAGTCTTGCTGTGTCGCCAGGCTGGAATGCAGTGGCGCAATCTCAGCTCACTGCAACCTCCGCCTCCCAGGTTCAAGCGATTCCCCTGCCTTAGCCTCCTGCATAGCTGGAACTACGGTCGCGCGCCACCATGCCCAGCTAATTTTTTTTTTTTGTTTTGTATTTTAGTAGAGATGGGGTTTCACCATGTTGGCCAGGATGGTCTCTGTCTCCTGATCTCGTGATCCGCCCGCCTTGGCCTCCCAAAGTGCTGGGATTACAGGTGTGAACCACTGTGTCCAGACAAACTTTTAAAAATATGATTGTTGTCCGCATGTATATCTTATTTTGAGAACTGTCTCTTCATGTCCTTTACCCACTTTTTAATGTGGTTGTTTTTTTTTTTTTACTGTAAATTTGCTAATGTTCCTTATATATGCTGGATATTAGACTTCATCAGATGGACAGATTGCAAAAACTTTCTCTCATTCTGTAAGTTG
The DNA here is from genome assembly GCA_963573385.1 of Cacajao melanocephalus. Lineage (NCBI taxonomy): Eukaryota > Metazoa > Chordata > Mammalia > Primates > Pitheciidae > Cacajao > Cacajao melanocephalus. Next base: position 6,179 of record CAUYLG010059832.1, read on the forward strand.
TCTACTTACTCTGCTGATGGTTTCTTTTGCTGTGCAGAAGCTCTATCATTTATTTAGTTTACTTAGATACCATTTGTCAATTTTTGGTTTTGTTTCAATTACTTTTGGTGTTTTCATCATAAAATCTTTGCGTGTGCCTATATCCTGAATCGTATTGCCTAGGTTGTCTTCCAAAGTTTTTATAGTTTTGAGTTTTACATTGCAGTCTTTAATCCATCTTGAGTTAATTTTTTTTATATAGCATAAGGAAGGAGTCCAGTTTCAGTGTTTTGCATATGGCTAGCCAATTATCCCAGCACCATTTATTAAATAGGGAATCCTTTCCCCATTGCTTGTTTTTGTGAGGTTTGTTGAAGATCAGATAGTTGAAGATGTGCAGTCTTATTTCTGGGTTCTTTATTTTTTTCCATTGGTCTATGTGTCTGTTCTTGTACCAGAGAAAAATAAATGGGGCAGAGACACAGAGAGATGCAGAACTAAATAAGAAAGAAAATCTTGTACATTCGCTCTAGCTTCCAGTTTATTCTGGAGGCCTAGCTGCTTCTCTTGTTTCCATGTGACATTCTTATAACTGTATAATAAATTCACTTATTTTACTTAAATAGGTTTCTGCTATTTGCAACTATTGGAAACCAACTCATATTTCTTCTCAATGAAAAAGTGTGAGAAAAATCAGATTAATCTTTCTTATCATACAGGATTTTTTTCAACTTCAGAGTTACCAAGTGAATTCAAACAGACTCTTTATTAGCTAGCTTAATTAGCAGATTAGATCTGGTTTCGGTATCAGACACACTGGCTGTGTCAATATGATACAATAGTGTAAAATTAAAAGCAACTGAGGGGTTCAGTCATTTGGATTTGCAGTGGCTCATTAAGTCAGCCCATGAGCTGCAGGCAGGTACATTTGGATTGCCACAGCTCGCTAATCTTTGCCTCCAGTTCTGCTGTAGTTGTCTATACTTGCAGCCCAGCCATTGGCTGCTCTTCTTAAAAAGCATTCTGATCAAAAAGCACTCTTCCCCAAATAGTGCTATTTCAAAAGTGCTCACACTCTAAAAACCAAGGCTTACCAGCAGGGTCAAAGTGTCTCCAGACAACTGAATATTGTCTTGGTACCTCAAAGAAGAACCTGAACTTCTCAGACTTCTGGTTTTTGTTGTTGTTGTTATTTTGTTTTGTTTTATTGTGGGAAGGTATTGGGTGGCTGAGGGAGAAGCTGTAGTCCTAGGAATCAATACCCAGTGTCAGGCATCTTGGTAGTTTTTCAGGCCAGCTTAAAATACAGCTCATATATAAAAAAATGTAAAGCTTAATTAGTCTTTAGCTTAAAACTTGCCTGAAAAATCCATTACAATTTTATTTTTCATTAAAAACAGCAAATGTTTTTTATAAAATAAAAGAAAACAGAAGAAATAAAATCACTCTCCCACCAACCAAAGAACCACTGTTAAGTTCTAACATTTTCAGATTTTGTTTTTAACTTGTCAATGTATTTGCTTATTCTTTCATTTGTGTGCTGTATGTTGTATATTTACCATTCTACATCTCCTTTTTAATCCAAGAATTTTCTATATAATTATAAACTAAATGTTTCCAAAGGATTTATGGGACAGATATCATACAGTTTATTAATCATAATTTGGGGGCATTCGTGTTTCTAATTTTTTGAGATTTTATTTTTGCATTAAGTATCTTTTGCATAAAACTTCTTCTGTGTGTAGGGTTTGTTGTAGGTTAGATCCTCACATGTTTCTGCTTCCATTTTGAATGTTTTCATTCTGACAGTACAAGCTCACCTGCCACTTCTTCCTGGTTTCCCTTTAGATTTGCAGGCACTAGTCCCAGGTCTGTGGAGTGAGGCGGCCCAAGATAGGTTTGGGAACACTGAATGTGAACTGCAAATTTGAAAGAATCTGAAATCCGGGTTAATCCCTTTGTTTTCATCTCACCGAGCCCCAAAGATGAAAACTGGCTGAGAATGTGCTGGGATTTGGCTTGGCCAGCTGGCGAGGCATCCCCAAATAATGGGAGATTATTAGAATCCTGCCCTTTTCCAGCAAGCCTTTATCCACATTCATTTTTGTGTTGTGCCAATTAGGGATGGGACAGTGGTTTGCTTTGTGTGCATTCTGGCAGCTCCATCTACACAGATTTGGGAGGAAAATCTCACAGAACGTGCACGTCACTTTGGCTTTCTGTAACAAGGCATGATAGAGGGATCTCGGGTCCCTCATCCTAAATGCATAAGTTGCTATATGCCCTAAGAGATTATCTGTGAAACTTTTAATGCTCTGGCATCTTTATGCATGAAATGTCTCTTATAGAAGACTGATAATCACACTGAATATAGAGTGGAGATCACTCTCTGAAATGTATTTTTCAGTGGTGACATTATATCAATCCATACTGGAGCCACAGTGGGACACAGCAATAAAACAGAATTTGATGCAAGGTGGAGTTTGTTGACCCCATTCAATTGTATTTAGTGATGAAAAATTTTAAAGTATCTCACTATAGGCTTTTTTATCTATGTTCCGCAGCTCAGCCCTATGGTCAGTACTATAATGAATCTTCAGCATATGTAAAGAGCCAGACTCCAGTGTACTCACCCAGGGATCTGTATTCAAACCCAAGTTCTTCATCATATCCAACTGCTAGGCTTCTGAAACAGGATTTATCCTCTTTTCACTTCTTCGGCATCTGCTTTCCTCTTTATGGTTTTATAAATGTAAAAGTAACCACCCTAGCTACCTCTTATATATAAGGGACTTTGTTAATTTTAGCCAAAAGACACTCCCTATGGCAGTGCACCTGTGTCAATTGCAGGTAAGAGCCCAACTGGTAAGATGCCTGAGTGGAACTCCACAGATACCCGTATCTTTCATAGCCATACAGTCTTGTTGAGGTTAGCAATTGATGTAAAAACCAGAAGAATCAGAGATGGGGCTTCTCTGTGGGATGACTTGATGCATCCAGTTCTTTCTTTGGGTGTCTTTGTGTGGGTGTCTTTCTTCCTCCTAAACACTTCCAGTACTAGCAATTAATGATGGACTGATGGAGCCTCAACAGGGGTTAACTGCTTTCCTTCTGGTTACGGTCATCAGTGGGCATGGGGATGTACTCAGGTGGTATGTGTAGGAGCTGCCATTCTATATAAGAAGCAACACTTTCATCTCGACAGTATCTCTCCCTTTGTTCCTGGGCCTAGGATGTGGAGTTATTTCTCTCCTGATACTCAGAAGAGAAATGCCAATATATTCCCATGGGTGTGTGTGTGTGTGTGTGTGTGTGTGTGTGTGTGTGTGTGTGTGTGTGTGTGTAATGCATGAACTTTACTGCCAGAGGGGAGCTTATAGTCTTTCATTGAATACTATAATTTGAGAGCTAGAAGACACCATACAGATCCTTTAATCCAACCACCATAATTTACAGATCAGGAGACAGATACAGAGTGATTTTAGGGATTTTCCCAAAGTAATAGAGGATTGACATAGCGAGGTCTACAACCTGGGTGTCCTGATCTCAGTCAGATTACTTTTAATCACACAATGTCTAATTTTAAAAGAAAAGAGAAAATTTATTTCTGTAAAAATACTTTGCTGAGGCAGGAAAGACAGAAACACTAAAATGTTTATCATTATTATTCTTGTTACTATTACTAATTAGCATAGTACTTTGTGCTTTTTCCTTTTTTTAAACTACATTATTTAAGTGTGATTGACAAAAAGTACAAAAAGCTGTACATACGTATGTATACAACTTGATGAGTTTGAAGATAAATATATACCTGTGAAACCATCACCACAATTAATGCCATAAACGTGTCTATCACCTTTGAAAGTTCCCACCCATCCTCTATTTATTTGTTTGTTTGTTAGGAATATTTAACATAAGACCTATTGTCTTAGCAGATTTTAAAGTATACAGTACAGTATTGTTAACTTTAGGCACTATGCTGTACAGTAGATCTCTTAGACTTACTCATCTTATATAACAAACTTTGTATAACTGAAACTTTGTATCCTTTAAGCAATACCTCCTCAGTTTCTTCTTCTAGCACTTGACAGCCACCATGGTACTCTCTACTTCTGTGGGTTTGAACTATTTTAGATTCCTCATGTAAATGGAATTATGTAGTATTTGTCTATCAATGTCTGGCTTCTCTTATTTCTGAACCTCTAAGTTCATTCATGATGTCGCAAGTGACAGAATTTTCCTTTTTCAAAAAGGCTGAATTCCATTTATTCCATTTCGTTTTATTCCATTGTGCATGTATAAGAAATTTAGAAATGTGTTAGTTTCCAGATACTCGCGGATTTTCTAGAGATATTTCTGTTATTGATTTCTAATTTAACTCCATTGTGATTAATGCACATACTGTGTCTGACTGGAATCTTTTTACATTTACCGAGACTTGTTTGTGGCCTAGAATATAATCTACATAGGTAAATGTCTCTTGTGCATTTGAATATGTATTCTGCCTTTGGTGGAGTTTTGTTTTTCCATACTTTGGCGTGCTCTATTAATGTCAGTTAGGTCAAGTTGGCTGATGGCATTATTCAGATCTCTTAAATACTTACCAATTTTGTGTCTACTTTTTCTAGAAACAATTGGAAGAGAGGTGTTAAATTTTCTAACTGTAATTGTGGATTTTTCTGTTTCTCTTGACAGTTATATCAGTTTCTGTACCATGTATTTTGAAACTCTGTCATTAGGGGCATGAACATTTACTAATACTATGATTATTGTTCAATTGACCCCCTTACAATTATAAAATGATCTTCTTCATTCCTATTAATCATCTTTATTCTGAAATATACTTCGTATGATATTAATGCTATCACCCCAACTTTATTTTCATTAATGTTAGCATGGCATATATTTTTCAGTACTTTTAACTAATTTGTTTCTTTATATTTAGTGCATATTTCTTGCAACATATGATTGTGCTTTAAAAGAAAAATCTGTCTGATAGAGCTGAGTATACTGGCTCATGGGTGTAATCCTAGCACTTTGGGAGGCTGAGGCAGGAGAATCACTTAAGCTTAGGAGTTTGAGACCAGGGTAGGCAACATAGTAAGACCCATCTCTACAAAATTTTTTTAAAAAATTAGCCAGATGTAGTGGCACACACCTATGGTCCCAGTAACTTTGGAGGCTGAGTGGAAGAATTACTTGAGCACAGGCGGTTGAGGCTGCAGTAAGCCATGATCATGCCACTATGCTTCAGCCTGGGCAACAGAACAAGACCATGCCTCAAAAAAATAAAATTTATTTGACAATCTCTGCCTTTTCATTGAGTTGTTTAAAACATTTACATTTAATGTGATTATTGATAGGGTCGCATTTCAGTTGATCATCTTGCTATTTGCTTTCTATTTGTCTTATCTCTTTTTGTTCCAGTTTTTCCTCTTTATTGTCCTTCTTTTAGATTAATATTTTTTATGATTGCCTTTTATCTATGTTGTTGGTTTATAAGTTATAATTATTTTAGTCACGGTTTTAGGCTTTATATTATACATATTTAACTTATCACATTCTACCTTCAGATAAAATTATATCACTTCATGAGAATTATAAGACATTTTCAACAGTATATTCTTTTCTCCCCCTTAACTTTTATAGTATCATTATCATGCATTCTACTTTGACATGTGTTATAAACCATGCACTCTTATTTTTGCTTAGGTATTTAATTATCTTTTAAAAGAGACTTTGATAATAAGGTATATATTTTCCCATTTTGTTAACATTTTTGGGGCTCTTCATATTTTCTGTAGATCTTTATTATGGAAATAATAGATCTTTATTTCCATTTGCTATTGTTTTCTGTCTGCTTGAAGGACTTTCTTGACATTTATTGTCGTGAGATCTGGTGATAAATTCTTTTAGTTTTTGTATATCTACCTAAGTCTTCGTTTCATCTTCGTATTTGTTTATTTGTATTTTTAGACACAGGTCTTGCTATGTTTCTCAGGCTGGGCTCAAGCTCCTGGCCTCAAGTGATGATCCTGCCTCAAGTCTCTCAAGTAGCTTCAATTACAGGTGCAGCCAGCCTTGCCTGGCTCATCTTCATTTTTGAAAGATATTTTCCCTGGGCGCAGAATTTTAGATTGATAGATGTTGTTTTACTGTCTTTTAGTTTGCATTGTTTCTGACAAGAAATCAGCTGTAGTCCTCATTTTTGTTTCTTTATATGTGATATGACTTTTTTCCTCTGGCTATTTTAAATACTTTATCATTGATTTTGAGCTGTTTGAAAAGATGTGCCTTGGCCTATTTTCTTCAGTTTCTAGTGCTTGGGTTTTGTTTGGCTTCTTGCATACACAAGTTTAGTTTTTATGAAATTTTGAAAAGTTTTGACTATGATTTCTTCAGATATTCTTTTATACCACCTCCATTCTCTCCAAACTCAGTGATTGCAGTTACACATAATTAGGCTGCTTGATATTGTTCCACACTTCATGGATGCTCTGTTCATTTATTTAAAAACTCATTTTTTAAATCTTTTTCTTCATTTTGGAAAGGTCTATTGCTGTGTATTCAAGTTCATTAATTATTTTTCTTTAGCAGTGTCTAAACATTCTTTATCTCATCAGGTCTATTTCCAACTCACACATTGTAGTTTCATCTCTAAAAGTTTGATTTGGATCTCTCAAAAATGTATCCTCCTCTCTATACTTTAATTTTTCAAGGTCTGATTATATAGTGGCTACAACTATTTTAATGTCCTTGTCTTCTATTTCTGACATCTGCATTTATTCTGAGTCAATTTTGATTGTATTCCTTCTTTATTATAGGTTGTATTTTCCTTCTCATCTGTTTGTCTAATAATTTGTTATTGGATTTCAAGCGTTGTGAGTTAACTTGTTTGCTTTTGTATACCTTTTGATTTATATAACTATTACTGGCCTTTGTTCTGGAATGTACTTAAGTTATTCAGAAAAATTTGGGTTCTTTAGATCTTACCTTTAAGATTTGCTAGATGGAAGTATAACAGTGCTTAGTTTAAGCAAAATTACTTCTCTCTACTGAGGCAAGACCCTTCTGTATAATCTACCCAGTGCTAAGTGAGTCACAAGGATTTCTATTTTACCCAGTAGGAACAGGCACTGTTCTATGCCTGTCTTGGGTGAGTGTTGGGCACAGTTACCGATATTCCTTTTGGGGTATTCTTTCCTTAGCCTCAATACATTTGCTGATCATTACTCAGCTGAACACTGAGGAGGTCTCTGTCCAAATGTTAGGAGTTCTTCCTCTGTCCAGTTTTCTCTTTTCTGGTGCATTGCCTTAAGAACTATAGCCGCCTTCACAGACTTTCAGCTCTGTCTCCTCAAGTCAGTCGGTTCATTGTGCTTGGCTCAGCTTTCTTCTACCTGCACCATAATTTAAAACATAATAAAAATAAAAAATAAAACCTTTTAAGGATGTAAGCTACATTAATTATAGGGATCACCTCATTTTTCTCATTTATTTTTCTGTTCTCCGCTCCCCCCCGCCCCCGGGATCACTTTCCTTCATTTCCTGACATCCAACATTGTGAAAATAATTTTTAAAGAATATTTTGCCCTTTTTTTGTTGTTTCAGTCTAGAACATAAATTTGGCTAGAAGTAGGAGTCCTTGGTTGAACTGAAGTCAGATTTCAATATTGTATACATTTTTCAACTTCTTTGTTTATATCTAATCTCTCTCAGGAGGGGGATTCATCTTAAACCTGTGCATATTCCCTGTAACACTGTATTTTCTGTAAATTTAGAAATGTCCTGGTATAGGGAATAGTGACAGCATAGGAGTAACTTGCTATTAAAAAATGTGTGTCTATCATATGAAGTTTAATATTGTTCTCTTGGGTTTACCGTGTTTTTATCTACCTTCCTCTAATATAAGAAGGGCTGGACCAGTCTGACTTTGAGTGGAAGTGTGAGTCCTAGGGCCTGGAACCCTGGGGTTTAAACTAAGTCAGTAACCAGGTAGAAAAATTAAAGCCCAAATGGTGAAAGGAAAGTCATTACAACGATATACAGGAAATTTCAGTGACTGGGATTCAAGTCTCATTAGGAAACCAAGTGTGGAAGCCGAGAACAAGGAGAGAGCAGAGCAAAGCAATACTGTGAATATCCTGAGAGATGTACTGGGTGTGGATGGCCCCTCCGCTTGAAACTTAAAAAAAGTCATCTGGCATGGATATGGTGAAAGGATGAGTGAACATGACATAAAGAGATAGAAGTGTGATGGAAAATCATTTACAGCACATAACTACAACAAATTCCTCTCTCAAATCTGTTACTGTGGCTCTAATTACTACATTAGGTCTATAAACTTCGCCATCCTGCTTATTCACAGTGGTTTCCTGGGTTTGTTGCTTTATAACTAAGATATATGTAAACATAATAAACACTTACACAAAACATCTGTCTCAAATTGGTTCTGTTTCTTTGTAAAGAAGCCAGAAATTTTGATATGATCACAGTAAAAAGATCATGCTATTTGTTATGCTTTGGACTTTTAGTTACCTTAGCAAGTGTTTTAAATGAATAATAAGTTTAAAATTCAAACAGAAATTGCATAAGGTTGTAATTTCTCAAAACATATTTCATGTTTGCTCTTTGTTCAGATATAACTTCTAAATATAGTAGCATCTGATAGACCTTAATATAATTATAAATTTGTATTATTTCTGCCATCCATCACATTCCATAAAAGCCAGATAAAAACTTCTGAAAACCGTTTAAAATAATGATAGTGCTATGTTCTGGCACTATGCTGAAGGTCATGAAATGCATAATCTAATACCTAATGTAGATGGGAGATGGATGCAGCAAACCACCATGGCACCTGTATACCTATGTAACAAACCTGCACATTCTGCACATGTATCCCAGAACTTAAAGTATAATAAAAATAAAAATACAATAACGCGATGAGGTAGTTATTATTACCATTTTATAGAAGAAACTCCAGTGTAGAGAGTTTGAGTATCTTGTCCAAAGTTGCAGTTATCACAGAGATCAAAGTCAGGTCTGTTAGACTTCAAAATTCTTAATCACTATTTTATCCTTATTTCTCCCTCTTTCACGTTTTCTCTTTCTTGTTTGTTTTTAGAGAACTGAGCTGCAAATTCACCAGGCTTCTCGGTGTCCCACCTTACTATTATCTTAGTCACAAGGCCATCCTAGAATCTCTTGTCCGAATTTATTAAAAGGGCTTGCCAGCTTTGTAAAGGGTTTGGATGAATTAGGAGGTTCTCTGTCACTCCCTATAATACCTTAGAAACATTCTTCAGCATAATATAGCACAAGCAACCCATAAAAATTCACATATCACAATATGTTTTCTTTATTTCTTCTACTGTAAAGTTCAGATTAACTTTCCTTTTAATACAACTCAATGGAAACCAAATTTTCATTGTTTATTGGACAGGAGAGAACCTTGAGTCTGTGGGTGCTGCCTCACAATGACTGATGGGGGCAGCAGAGGGCTTTCCAAGTGAGCTTGCACAAGGGCAAGTGACAGAAGCTTCCCTTGGCTGTATTGGAAGTAGGGGTGGGGAGAAGGGTGTGCTGTGACAGGAAAGGTTTTCAGGAGTCATGGAAGGAAGGAGAAAGAGGGATCAAGTCATGGGTGTAGCTAGGCAAAGTATAAGAGGCTTGGAGAAATTGACAAGATTACAGTTGAAGATAACAACCAGTTGAACAGACAAAAAGCCCATTTACAGATACAAGCCTATCTGCCGTCCCTATCCAGCTTCAAGCAACCAAGTGCCATATTTATAGCTTTTCAAAATCCTTCATGGTGCCACTTAGGACGTTATAAATTTTATATTTATTGCTATTATGTTATTTAATGTGTCTATGTTTATATTTGTTGTTTAATTTTCATACATTCTAGTAAGAATCTCACAAATTCTCATAAAAATCCTATGGTGGATATTTATCCAAATGTTACATAGAAAGAAACTGAGGATCTCAGGTTGAATCCAGTCTCAGATCCCAAATTCTCCCTCAATTTCTCAACACCTTGACGATTTTCTTCTACCTAAAGATATTTTTGTAACTAGAAAATGTGAAGAAAATCAATCCAGTGATACTTCAAAAGCCTAAAGTCTCTTTCTAAATCTATTTTCGTGTATTCAGTATTCTTTAGAATGCATTTATTGGAATGAAAATCTTTTCCTTGGAGATTCTGAGTTCTCTGATGCACAATTTAAATAATTTGATTATTATCTGAGGGTAATATGAGAATAGTAGAGGTATAAGACTAGGGCATCCCTAATAGTCTCAGTTGCAGGGATGTACATCACCCTGAGAGCTTCAATTACTCATAGAATTGTCACCTCATTTTAGAAGCTGATGCGTGTTACCATATAAACATGACATATTAAGCTGAGATGAAAAATTGAAACAGCCAATTATACATGATCAAAGTGTTTATGAAATTGCATATTAATATATTGGTTGGCATATACATTTTAAAACAGTTTAAAAATTAAAATTTAAAAGTTTGTTTTCCAGTATAATTCTAGAGGAAGGGCCAGCATTTGTGGAACCCTGATTTTCTCAGGGTTTGATTGAAATACTGAATTCAGCAAAACTTGAAAAGCTTAAAAGTCAAAAGTCATTTTAGTGCTGGGGTAGCCATAGAACACACATTAGGATGCTCTGCCTAATCTCAACATAGCCTTTAGGAAAATAAAAATATAGAAATAAAAAGAATGTGTGAAACAACTACTTTTTTTTTTTGAGATGGAGTCTTGCTTTCAGCCGCCCGTCCAGGCTGGAGTGCAATGGCATGTTCTCAGCTCACTGCAACCTCTGCCTCTCAGGTTCAAGTGATTCTCCTGTCTCAGCCTTCTTGAGTAGCTGGGATTACACACGTGCACCACCATGCCCAGCTAATTTTTTTTGTATTTTTAGTTGAGACAGGGTTTCACCATGTTGGCCAGGCTGGTCTCGAACTCCTGACCTCAGGTGATCTGCCCGCCTTAGCCTCCCAAAGTGCTGGGATTACAGGCATGGGCCATCGCGCCTGGCCAATAACTACTTTTTAAATGGTTTAATTGTATATGGGAAAACTAACAATAGAATTTTCCCTTAAGTTACCCGGATATGGCAGTTTTAGGCATACATTGTAGAACTCTGCTTAGATTGGTACATTTTGCTTAGATTAAGGCTATGTAAAATTAATGGATGGAATCTTCAGACCTAATCTTTGGGTCAATTCTGTTAATTTAAAAATATTAAGTTAGGCAAATGCTTTGCGTGTTTGTGTGTATATCTCTGTGTGTATGAGCATGTGAGTTTAATGTGTCCTGTTCACCTTTGTACCTTGCCTAGCAAAACTCTTTAGCAGGCTGCTCTCACTTAATATTTCTGAACAAAACTATACTGTTGTAGGAAAATTACATCAATTTTTGCTTTGTAACAATGACAATATCAACTGATAAAATTGAAGAGGCGTCAGAATCAGCAAATCCAAATTCTAGTGTACCATTTATTAACCATGTGACTTTTGGAGAGCCACACAACTTCTGCTTTTTCATTTCTATGGTGGAATAATTAGAATTCTTGACTCTCAGGATCATTTAGTATAGCAGTTCCCAACCTTTTTTGGCACCAGGGACCAGTTTCGTGGAAGACAGTTTTTCCATGGACCAGGGTAGATTGGGGTGTGGTTTCAGGATGATTCAAAGGCATTACATTTATTATCTACTTTATTTCTATTATTATATTATAATGTATAATGAAATAATTACATAACTCAACATAATGTAGAATCAGCGGAAGCCCTGAGCTTGTTTTCCTGCAAGTAGATGGTCCCTTCTGGGGATGGTGGGAGACAGTGACAGATCATCAGGCATTATAAGGGACATACCTTAAGGTATTAAAAGCCATCTATGATACATCCACAGCCAACATTATACTGAATGGGGAAAAGTTGAAAGCATTTCCCTTGAGAACTGGAACAAGACAAGGATGCCCATTTTCATCACTTCTATCCAACATAGTACTAGAAGTCCTAGCCAGAGCAGTCAGACAAGAGAAATAAATATAGGGCATCCAAATTAGTAGAAAGGAAGTCAAACTGTCACTGTTTGCTAATGATAAGATTGTATAATTAGAAAACTCTAAAGATTCATCCAAAAAGCTCCTAGATCTGATAAATGAATTCAGTAAAGTTTCAGGATACAAAATCAATGTACAAAAATCAGCTCTGCTATATACCAACAGTGACCAAGCTGAGAATCAAGAACTCAACCGCTTTTACAATAGTTTCAAAAAAATTAAATACTTAGGAATATACCAAACCAAGGAGGTAAAAGGCCTCTACAAGGAAAACTACAAAACACTGCTGAATGGAATCATAGATGACACAAACAAATGAAAACATATCCCAAGCCCATGGATGGGTAGAACCAATATTGTAAAAATCACCATACTGCCAAAAGCAGTCTGCGAATTTAATGTAATTGCCATCAAAATACCACCATCATTCTTTACAGAACTAGAAAAAAGAATCATAAAATTCATATGGAGCCCTAAAAGAGGCCACATAGCCAAAGCAAGGCTAAGCAACAAGAACAAATCAGGAGGCATCATATTACCTGACTTCAAACTATACTACAAAGCTGTAGTTACAAAAACAGCATGGTACTGGTATGAAAATTGGCATGTAGACCAATGGAACAGAATAAAGAATCTAGAAATAAAGCCAAATATTTACAGCCAACTGACCTTCGACAAAGTAAATAAAAACATGAAGTGGGGAAAGGACACTCTGTTGAACAAATGGTGCTGGGATAATTGGCAAGCCACATGTAGAAGAATGAAGCTGGATCCTCATCTTATATAAAAATGAACTCAAGATGGATTAAAGACTTAAATCTAAGGCCTGAAACCATAAAAATTCTAGAAGACAACATTGGAAAAACTCTTCTAGACATTGGCTTAGGCAAAGAGTTCATGACCAAGAACCCAAAAACAAATGCAACAAAAACAAAGTTAAATAGATAGTACCCAATTAAACTAAAAAGATTCTGCACAGCAAAAGAAATAATCAGCAGAGTTAACAGAAAACCCATAGAATGGAAGAAAATATTCACAAACTCTGCACTCAACAAAGGACTAATATCCAAAATCTATAAGGAACTCAAACAAATCAGCAAGGAAAAACAATCCCATCAAAAAGTTGGCAAAGGACATGAATAGACAATTCTCAAAAGAAGATATACAAATGGCCAGCAAATATATTAAAAAATGCTTGACATCACTAAGTATCAGGGAAATGCAAATCAAAACCATAATATGATACCATCTTACCCTGCAAGAATGGCCATGATTAAAAAATCAAAAAATAATAGATGTTGGATGTGGTGAAAAGGGAACAGTTTTACATTGCCAGTGGGAATGTAAACTAGTACAACTACAGTGGAAAACAGTGTGGAGATTCCTTAAAGAAGTAAAAGTAAATCTACTTTTTGATCCAATAATCCCACTACTGGGTATCTACCAGAGAAAAAGAAGTCATTATATGAAAAAGACACTTCCACATGCATGTTTGTAGCAGTACAATTTGCAGTTGCAAAAATACGGAAACAGCCCAAATGCCCATTAATCAACGAATGGATAAACTCATATATATCCATGTGTGTGTATGTGTGTATATATATAAAGTTGGAGATATTATTCTAAGTGAAGTAACTCAGGAATGGAAAACCAAACATCGTAAGTTCTCACTTATAAGTGGGAGATAAGCTATGAGCATGCAAAGGCATAAGAATGATAAATGGACTTTGGGATTCAAGGGGGACAGTGAGATAGGAGTGAGGGATAAAAGACTGCACATTGGGTACAGTGTACACTGTTCAGGTGATGGGGGCACCAAAATATCAGAAATCACCACTAAAAAACTTATCCATGTAAAAAAAAATCACCTGTTCTTGCCCAAACTATTGAAATTTAAAAAGATATTTATAAAGAATGAGCAATGTAGATCTCTTGCATGTGCAGTTCACAACAGGGTTTGCACTCCTATGAGAATCTGGTGCTGCCACTGATCTAATGGGAGGTGGAGCTCAGGCAATAATGTGAGTGATGGGGAGTGGCTATAAATACAGATAAAGCTTCACTGGGTTGCAGCTGCTCACCTCTTGCTGTGTGGCCCAGTTCCTAACAGGCCTCAGACAGGTACTAGATTGAGCTGTGGGTCTGGGGGCCTCTGGTTTATTGGAAACTGAATTCATGTGTAACTAACGTGTATAAGCTGTAGATTCTGTGTAGATCAGAGTATCTTTGCGATCAGGTTTTTATTTCCAAACTTCACAATTCACAATGGATACCAGCTGTGTTTCATATAGGCTTGTTACTGTTCCCACATGCCGACATTCTGGGGAGGTCACACTGCTCTTTGGGCTGAATGTGGATAATTTCTCCTATTGTCAATGACTAACTCACAAACTCTTATGCCTCTTGCAGGACATAGGCACAAAGAATGACTAGGAAAAGTCTTGGAGTGAGCTTTCCTTTGTATTATTAATACTGTAGCAAAAATGCTGAAGTGTTTTTAATCTCAATGATAAAGACATTACTGGAATATTCATATTGCAGCCCATTTAAAAGCATCTTGGATGTGCATCAGATGGCAATTGAGAGACAGACTAGATGGAGAGAAACTAATGAAGTGAGAAAATGATATCATGGAAGATTCTTGTCTCTATGCTTTCTTGAGATACTGGAGCCATCTGAAACCCTGATAAATATAACTTTGTTGTTGTTTTTAAGGCCTCACACATCCCAGGCAGGTAGCAAAGTAGAATTAAATTGTACAATCTTCATTTTCACTGGGCTTTAATGTTTTACATGGATGTTGTTTATGGCTCTCCTGGTTTTACCACTTGGGCACATCATTCTTGCCTAGGGTCAACATAGAAGCAACAGAAGCTGTTTATCTGAATTTATTCTAGTAGAGTTAGTGGCCAGAAACGAATAAAAAAAAGTTAGATTTTCATTCAACGTGAAGCACAGTGCCTGGCCATAGTGGGCAACATAATACATGTTGGCTGAATGAAAAAATCAAAATAAGCTTAGAATAAAATCTCAACTGATGATTGGGAAGTTGTGGTGCTTTCTTATGTGTGATCTGGCTCCTGCTCAATTATCTAATCTTTTTGTGATAAACTTGCACTGTTTTCCACCTGCCCCCTCCTATATTCCAGCCATCCAGGCCTCCTTTCCATTGCCCTACCTGTCTGAGCTCTTTCCTACCTCAGGGGCTTTGTATGTGCAGTTCCCTCCACCTATCATGCCCTCCGTTGGGTATTTTCATGTCTGGCCCCTTTAAGCCACTAGCCTCCCCTCCTTTATAAAGTCCTCTGTGACACACTCTGGTGTGCAGACTCTGTGGTGACCTCCATGATCCCTGCCTGCAGTGTTCATGCCTTTGGATAATCCCCTTCTTTGAGTGTCAATGGATCTGTGACTTGTTTCTAATCAAAAGAATATGGTAAAGGCAATGAGATATGATGCCTGTGATTATGTTACATTATGTAAGACTGTCTTGCTAGAGAATTTCTTTGTTGACTCAATGAAGTAATCAGCTATGTTGGGAAAGCCCCTGTGTTTAGGAACTATGGACAGCTACTAGGAGCTGAGGGTCACCTCCCACCAATGGTGAGCAGGAAGCCCAACCCTCATTTTTACAGCTACAAATAAATAAATAATTCTGCCAGTAACTTGAGTGAGTTTGGAAGTGGATTCTTCCCCATTCAAGCCTACAGATGAAAATGCAATGTAGTTGACACCTTGATTGCTATCTCTTAAGACCCTAAAAAGAGGACCCAGCTAAGCTGTGCCTAGACTCTTCGCCTGCAGAAAACATGAGATAATGTGTGTTGTTTTAAGCTGCTAAGTTTGTGGTAATTTGTTATGTACTAATATATAACTAATAAACACTGCATCTAGCTAATATTACTCTCAATTACTTGTTAATATTACCTTGTTTAAATCTGAAAATATTTGTTTACTTTTAGTTATTTAATATCCTTTCTCCTGAATGTTACTAATTTTATAACCTCTGGAAAATCACCTGAATTCTCTGAAATTGTTTCCTTATCTATCAACTGGGATTTTGGAAGGTTATAGAAGTAACTAAGCTTGAGTTTGGAAAGATCCCTTGTCATCTTTTAACTCCTTCCTTTTCTGACTTCTTCTGCATAACTTTAACTGTCTTGATGGTTCATCCTTTATGCCCTATATTTTGATGTAGACCAGGCCCTAAAATCTTATCTTACTCCCTGGATTCTTGACTTGTCTACCTGGCTTTCCAGGTGGAAAACAATACTTCTTTATTTCTGCCCTCTTTATGACAATCAATGAGCTGAGCTTGTTAAACAAGAAGGACAGTGGTGGCTACCAGCATGTAGCAAATGAAAATTTTCAGTCTGGTATTTTTCTAAGTACTGTGGTGATCATGGAAAAGAGAGGCCTCACCAGGCCTATTCCGTGGCCCTCTTCCCACTCGACAAACAGAATGTGGAGATTATCCTTCTAGCAGCATTAAATCAACTGGGAACTTCATGAACAGATTGTGCTCCCAATTAGCTGGAGAATGAATACTGAGCCTAGACCATTTAGAATAGTTGGGAGCAGATCCTCAAGACCTGAAAAATGATAACAGAATTCTTAGATAATTGTGGTACTTCATCTGAACTTGTGTTTTGTAGGGTCCCAAAGAACTACCTCTGCCTTCATGGCCTCCACAAATAATCACCCAGCTTATTTGTATCTTTTGATATAAATCTTATTATGTGTTACCCTAGCCCTTTAACAAAAATATTTGTGGATGAAATGTCACAGAATTAGAGAAAGTTGATGTAGAAAGGGACTTAGCAACAATCACACACTAATGATATGTAGCATTTTTGAATACTTTGTGTCATGGACTGTGCGGAGTGCTTGATATGCAGTGTCTCATTTAATGTGATCCAACTCACTCATTTTACAGATGGAAAAATCGGTCATTTTGTTTATTGGTAACTTTTGCTTATAGTGTGGACTCTACTTTGTCACAGTGCTTAAATATGAATGATTGAGTATATAAGCTACATTTGTATGACAATTTAAAAGTGGACAATGTGGCATAGTAGTTAGCAGCCCTAGTCTTTGGGTAATACAAATCTTGATTTGAATTCTGGCTCTGCTACTCATCAGCTGTGTGATACTGAGTCAGTTGCTTAACCTCTATGAACTACTATTTCTCTATTGGTATCATGGAGATTATAATGCTACATTGGGTTGTTGTAAGAATGAAATAATATCTAGAATGTAAAATTAATACTACCAAGGAATTGTGCAGTAGATAATAGCTGTTATTATAAAGTGATATCCTATCAATTAAACTTTGTGTAATTATTATCATTACTGTTGTATCCTATATTTTATTTTAGTATCTTCTTATTTTACACATTTCACAGATGAGGAAATGAAGTAACAGAAGGAAGAGTCATTTGCTTAGTAATATTAGGCAAGAGCTGAAACTCAAATTGAGATGAGCAGGTTTCACCTTTCAAGCTCTTTTCTCTTCTGTAATGCTATTTCTTTACGCAGTGTTTATTTACACATTTACACAATGAAAGTGCTCCCTCCATTTGCTGGAAACTTAGCTCTTTGCCTTAGGCTGTAACTCCTTGAGGACAGGAACTTGACTTCTCCAGGGAAACCAACACTTTAGGTCTTTGATAGATATGTGTTTATTTTATTTTATGTATTTTTTGTTGAGACAGAGTCTTGTTCTGTTGCTAGGCTGGAGTGCAGTGGCACGATCTCGGCTCACTGTAACCTCTGCCTCTCGAGTAGTTGGGACTACAGGTGTGCACCACCATGCCCAGCCAATTTTTGTGTTTTTAGTAGAGACAAGGTTTCACCATGCTGTCCCGGATGGTCTCTATCTCTTGACCTTGTGATCCACCCGCCTCAGCCTCCCTAAGTACTGGGATTACAGGCAAGAGCCACCGCACCTGGCTGATATGTGTTTATTTTTTAACAACAAGTTAACACATGAAAGATATATGATTAAGTCACTTATACTTCAAACTGAATCTTAAATGCAAAAGAAAGAGGTATCACAGGAGGGCAAGTGTAGCGTGACATATCCAGGGATCTGATAAAGGGCACTACTGCAGAGTGACTTGGACCAGTTCTGGAGGAGTTAATTATATAACCCAATTATACATGTGTTAGTCTAAGGATCAATACATATATATATATATGCCATATTTTTCCTCCATGCTGTCTGTCTCCTTGAGCACAGTTCCACAATTTTGTTTTCATAAGAAAATTGGGCTTAATTAATTTACTTAATGGGTATTTATTGAGTTCCTCATATGTGTCAGGTACTGTTTTAGACCCTGAGTCTACAATAATGAGTGAAAACTAAGTATTTCCTTATGAAACTCATAGCAGGGAAGAAAAATGAAATTTTGACTAGAAAAGCATAATTGTGATAAGTACTATTGAGACTGAGATAAATTTAAGTTGCTCTTAGAACACATACTTGATCAGGACTAGGAGGATCAGAGGAGACTTCTTGAAAAAAATGATAAGTGAATTAAGTCTCAAAGGAGTTAACCAGGCACGTAATAGAAAAGAAAGGTATTAAGTGCTGCATGCTCAAAGATATGGAGATTTGAATTATCAGAGCCCATTCTGGAACTTATAGGTAATGCAATATAGCTGAAATTTACAGAGGGAGAGGGCCAAGGCAAGAAATATAACTGGTGAAGCAATGATGGGCAGATCTTGAAGACCTTATAATCCATAGGAATGATGTTGGACTATAGCCTAAAGGCATTGAGAAACATTGAAGGGTTTTAAGCAAGGGGATGACATGGTTATGTTTACAAAGATGAATCTGATCATCTGTGACTAAAACTCAAGGGTTAGTGGTGGTGGCAGAGGAAACTTCAAGCGGCTGGTATAGTAAACCAAATGAGAAATCATAACAATGACCTTGTAACCAAAAATAAAGGATTGAAGAAAGAAAAGAAGCTGCAGGTGATTCCTAGATACTTGACTTTGGTGACTAGGAAATGGTGGTATAATTCATTGAACTAAGAAATAACAAGAAGTAGATTTTAATGAAAAATGTGATAAATTCTGTTTTGGAGATATTACATGTGAAGAACTTTAAGGGCTCTCAAATGGAGATTTCTAGCAGGCAGTTTTTCAGGTTGGAAGAGAAATCAAAGGTAGGGATGTAGATTTGGGAGTCATTGAGGTATAAATAATTAGTGAAGCCAAGGGAAAGGATGACATAACTGAAGGAGAGCTGTCATGGGTGCATGTAGTGAGAAGGAGGGAGAGGAGAAAGAATGGATCAGGATTTTGGAGGGAAGCAGTGGTGTCACTGAAATTACAGTTGGAGAAAATGATGAGGTTAGGGAATAATTTATAGCAGCAAGTGTTGTAGAGAGAGACAGAGCTGGAAAAATAATGACTGAAAAGTGTTAATTGAATTTAACCACGCATAGGTCGACCATGGTAAGAAGAGTTTCAAACAAGAGCTAGAAACCAAGAAAAGATGGTTATATGAAGGAGAAAGTAATGGCAGCAAATGAAGACAATTCTTTTAAGAAGCCTGCATATGAAAAGGAGAGAGGGTTGATAGAAAAGAGGGACAGAGCTTTGAAGGAGTTTTTTGGGGGCTCTTTATGTATTTGTTTGTCTTTGTGTGTACATGCATAGGTTTTAAAGATAAAAAAAGGGGTGTGTATGTGTGTGTGTGTGTGTGTATATATGTGTATATATATATGTGTGTGTATATATATATATATATTTTTGTGATGGAATCTTGCTCTTTCGACAGGCTGGAATGCAATGGCACAATCTTGGCTCGCTGCAACCTCCATCTCCCAGATTCAAGCGATTCCCCTGCCTCAGTCTCCTGAGTAGCTGGGACTACAGGCGTGCAACACCACACCCAGCTAACTTTTTGTATTTTAGTAGAGACGGGGCTTCACCATGGCCAGAATGGTCTTGATATTCTGACCTCCTGATCCACCTGTCTCGGCCTCCCAATGTGCTGGGATTACAGACGTGAGCCACCGAGCCTGGCCTTTTTTTTTTTTTTTTTTTTTTTTAAATAAGACGGAGTCTCTCTCTGTTGCCCAGGCTAGAGTGCAGTGGCACGATCTTAGCTCAATGCAACCTCTGCCTCCTGAATTCAAGCAATTCTCTTGCCTCAGCCTCCTAAGTAGCTGGGATTACAGGCATGCACTACCATGTCCAGCTAATTTTTTATTAGTAGTAGAGATGGGTTTCACCATGTTGGCCAGACTGGTCTTGAACTCCTGACCTCCAGTGATCTGCCCGCCTCGGCCTCCCAAAGTGCTGGAATTAACAGACGTGAGCCACCTCGCCTGGCCAAAACTTGTATATATTTATATTTGGAAGGTAAAGAACCTAAGGCTGGTGTGGATTTCATACTCAATTTTTCTACCCTCTAGGCACATAGCAGAGAAGATTTCATTTTCTCAAACCCTTCACAGTTAGAGCTATGTGACTTGGTATTGCTATTGAAATATAAGCAGATGTGACATTATCACTTTGGGGTGGAAACTAGAGCCGGTGTACAATTTTCTATCTTTTCCTATTTCAGTGATCTAGAAAGCATGTGTCAAGATAAATCTCCCATTAGCCTGAGTCCCTGAAAGAATGCAGTGAAATGAACACAGCTTCCCAGGGGACCCACAATGGGAGTGTAACATGAGCAAAAAGTCAGGAACTTAGTTAATGCTGATTTCTCTTCTCTTGCATTCTGCATCACATCTCAGCTCTGTGTCTACCGTTTTCTTTTTCTCTTCAGAATTATTTATTCTGTGCAATGTAGAACATGGTCTATATGACCACCCCATTCAAACATTTCAGGCCTTTGGACTCAAACCTGAACTTACACTGTTGTCCCGCCACGTCCCATCCTTTCCCTGGACTTTGGACTTCGACTGAATGACAACACTGGCTTTCCTCGGTCTCCAGCTTGCAGATAGAAGATTGTAGAACTCCCATCCTTCATAATTATGCGAGCCTATTCATATAGTAAATCTCTCTCTGTTTCCCTCTCCCCCTCCCCCTCCCCCTCTCCTTCTCCTCTTTCTCTTCTTCTCTTCTCCTCTCCTTCTCTTCTCCTATTGATCTTGTTTCTCTGGAGAGCCCTCACTAATACACTATTCCCATGGTCTTCCTAGACTTATAATATTTAGGTGATTAAGATAATTTCATATTGAAACTTCATTTTACAGATAAGAAAATTGGGACCCAGAGTGGAGGGAAGTTAAAACCCAGGTTTATTTCTCATCTCGGTCTTCTTTTCCCATGTCCTGAGTTCCGGTTTCTTTATGATCCCTGGTCACACATCTAGCTTTGATTCATGACTTAACATTTGGCCCAGGGTAGAATCCCTGACTTTCTCTGACTTACTCTTTTCCTTTGAACCTGGCCTTTACCTTGCTTCACCTAATCTGATTTTTAGCTATTTTCTTCCTCTGCTGTGCCCTGAGTTTAGTGTGACACTGGGGACTTGCCTATATCCAAAAGCTGTTATTTTAGAGCACGCACATTCTAAGGCCTTAAACCAAAAGAATCAGAAGGGCTGCTGAGTGAGGTCAGAAGTGCCTTGCACCTGCCCGGGGTTGAGCAGGTGGAATAGTGGTCA
Source organism: Cacajao melanocephalus (assembly GCA_963573385.1). Taxonomy (NCBI): domain Eukaryota; kingdom Metazoa; phylum Chordata; class Mammalia; order Primates; family Pitheciidae; genus Cacajao; species Cacajao melanocephalus. The sequence continues at coordinate 27,885 of CAUYLG010059832.1, forward strand.
GTAAGACTGCAAGGCTCAGAGGGGGCACCAGGCCCTGAGGCTTCCTGTGGAGAGTTACAACTTAAGAAAGCATTAGAGGGCTTGAGGCCAGCTCTCTGTTCTTAAAGTACTCCAGGGAGGCTTTTAGTATTTTAGAAGAGAAAGAGTTTTCTAGAAGGCAGTAAGTTTGCCACACACAGATGGGAGCAATTCTCTAAACCAAACCCTGAGAAAAATTCTGATGATTTATAAGCTTAATACCAGCTTCTGTCTATGAGCAAAATTCTGAAAAGCTGGATGAGACTTGACTACTAGTTTACGGAATAGGTACAATGACTATTTTTGGTTAAATGAAAAAAGAGCTATATATTATTATTATTATTCATTGAAAAATATTTGAAGAATAGTTTTGAGTCCTGTAAGACCAACATTTCAAAGAAAGAGGATCCAAGTAATTTGAATATTCAAAACTGACCTTATTTTATCCCTGGGTTGCCTTTAGTATCCATATTCCAAAATGCAAAGCAGCAACTTCCCTAAAAAGCATTCATCTCTGTCAGATTAGTTTATCAGACTAGCTAGCAGACAGCTCGTTTGGCCTACTTCCTGCTGCTCAGGGCTGCGTGGAGGCAAAGTGAAACTGGGAGAAGACTAGATGGGCTTGATTAAACATAGAGTTTATTGATGTTTCTTTGGTTGGGAAGGAGGAAAGGAAGCCTTCTCTAAAGAAAGGCAGTAGGGCCTGAATTAACTTGACCAGTTTGGGCGATTCAATTAAAATAAGTATTCAAATGGATCAAACAGTTTTAAATAATCAGGAAATATATACACAATAGTTTAAAATTTATGTTTCTTGTGGTTATCTGAAACAACTGATCTTGAAGCCTAATTCTATCAAAATAACAAAATGTAATTCATAGAAATTAGGAGCAGAACTGATGGATCTGCATGCATTTGTGTCCTTTGTCCTTCTGCCAGTTACCATTTCTCGTTTACATTGAAGTGGTCAGTTGTGGTGAGCAGGGAGGAAGCATCAACTTGCAATTGCAAAACACATACTGGAATTCCAAAAAGCCATGCCCATTAAATTCTTTCCATCTTCTCTTGCTATTCAATAACTTCTTATGTTAATTTCATGGGTCAGATATTAGGATGAGCCAGAATTGCAGGTTCTGCTGAGAAGGAAATGGCTAAGAGAATAATATTTTTTACTGCTTAATATTTATTGAATCCGTCTATTTCTAATTACAATATTGCATTTCATCTTTTACAAGATTGCTTTTGCGCCTGGAGTGAGATGACCTGTAACGTATGCTACCATTATTATCAGGGCCTCCTTATAGTTATCATTGTTGATTTAAAATCTTAGCCAACCACAGCATGCAGAAATCTGAAGCAAAATGAGCACCCTGTGACAATGTACATTTCTACTCAATTAAAAAAGGTCTTTATGAAACCCAGTGTAATTCCTTCCTGCACATACCTTCATTTGCTGCTAAACGGGCTGACGCACACAAAAATACAACATAGAACATTTTGAATGGCAGCAGTGTGAACTTTTTTAGCATGTACTTTTGTGTGTGTGTGTGTGTGTGTGTGTGTGTGTGTGTATGTGTGCGCGCACATAATACATTGAAAATGACTATTCATTATTTTAAGCAGATTTTTACTGGTAAATTGGGAGGAAAGAGTAGGAAGGATAGTGCACTCACCGCATGTAATGGGCACTCAGTATAGGTTTGCTGAGTTGAATCAGATGCTCTATATGCCTGAGACAGAGTGGTGGAGCGATGGTGTGACAACAAAGGCTACGTGTTCCTTGGGAGAAGTCTCGGAGAGTTTGGTTGACTCCTCAGTTCTCACTTCCCAGTCTTTAACAATGGGGGTACTTTTGACCTTCTTTAATTCCCTAAGTCCTTATTTATTTTTTGTTAGAGACAGTCTCACTGTGTTGCCCAGGCTGGCCTTGAACTCCTGGGCTGAAGCGATCCTCCTGCTTCAGCCTCTCAAAGTGCTGAGATTACAGGCATGAGCCATGGTCCCTGGCCTAAGTCTTTAATTTTGTTCCTTGTCTGTTAATGACTTGAGAAGGCCACCTGCAAAGGGAGGATGAACCGCAAATGGATACAGAGATAAATTTCTCAAAAAGAAAAGTTAGGGAAGAGAAGAAGAAAAGGGACTAAATAACATAAATATGTTTTCTTTAATTTAATTCACAAACACAGAGAAAATTTAGTTGGAAAAGTTTTTGTTTTTTAATTTAAAAATTTGAGCTTTCTAAACCAATAAAAACGTGTAGCAAATTCTTTTTTGTCTTCCTTTATAGAAAACTACTTGAATCCTGATTTAAAAAAAGACATAATGGCTGAAAATGAATGTATATATTTGATGCTGTGTAATCCACTCATTTATTGAAATAAAAATAGTAAAAAAAAAAAAAAAGAAAGTAATCTCATGCTTATCTTTTGCCTGACCTTTTAACTTCTGTTTTGCCATTTGTGTGCGATTGATTTTAGTCCTTACACACACACACACACACACACACACACACTCTCTCTCTCTCTCTCTCTCTCTCTCTCTTTTTCTCTATTATCTGAAAGGTAAGTTTTTTTGTGTGTGAAATGATTGGAATCTAGGAAGCCTAATCTAGTCATTTTGCATCTTCTAGAATAAGTTAAAGAAATTGAAATCGAGCCTTCTAAATGAAAGATCAAAGTGACCCAGTACTACTTTTGCATCCGTTAAAGAACCAAAAAAAAAAAAAAAAGACCCTATATTACTTTTAGAGATAATGTTAGCAATATCTAACATGAAAAACATTGCCCTAGCCATTTGTGTGTTGTGATTGCATGGTAAAAGATATTACAGAATCAGTAGTATTATATTTGCTCATGAGTTTGTATTTTGTTAATCTATCACCTAAAAATGTGATGGAATCCAAATGTAAATTTCTAGTCCTAACATTTTCTTAAGTTCAAGAAAGTTACTTTCAAATGCCAACTATACATTTCTAACTACTATAAGTAGATTTTTAGGATGGCCCATCACTTTTGCCCTGGGTGTTGCTCTGGTGATATGTTAAATTACATGGCAAAGATTAGTCATTGGCTTTAAGATAGGGAGATTATCTGGGTGGGCCTAATCAAATCATGTGAGTACTTTAAAAACAAAGTTTTCTCTGGTTGGTAGCAGATAGGAAAATCAGAGAATTTTGAAGCATAGGAAAGATTTGATGCTCTGTTGCTGAATTAAATATGGAGAAAGCCAAGAAGCAGAAACCTAAGATTGGACAACCTGGATGAACTTGGATGTGGATTTTTCCTTCTGGCTTCAGATAAGAAAAAGCCCAACCTGACCGACACTTTGATTTTTCTCAGCAGAAAACCCAGTTAATCCTGCCTGGACTTCTGATCTACAGAATTGTTGTTCTCTGCCCCAGGTCAGGGACTGGCTATGGGTGTGGCAGGGCTCCATTCAGCCCCTGGGCCCACCAGATCTTGGATGGAGCAAGGCAGTACCTATCCACCTTGACATGGAACATCACAGCACATTTAAGTGACTCATTAGAGTCCTCTTGCCAACCCCTGATCCTGGTAATGACAGTATCCTGTCATTGAGGTTCCAACTCCTTGGGGGTCCCTGATCCACCATTTATGGTGGCATTCTGCCACAGAAAGAAGATATTAACTGCATTCATAATTTTTTGCTAAACAAGCTTCCTTCTATTCAACTGCTTTTACAGCTGAAATTCAAATCAGTCCTTTTGTACACAGTACCAATCACCAAGAAAAAAGTGTCAGTTAATATTTGTGTATTCATTAATCAGTACTATTTGCATATGATTCATTTTTGTCAGTTAGTCTTCATGACCTTTGAGTTTGGGTACTCAGCTATCCTTCCATGGATTATATTGTGTTGTGTTTGAGTGGGTTTCAACTCAGTACTGGATTGGCTGTATGTTCAGTGCCCATCCTTGTGTTCAGTCATGAGATCATGAAAGCAAAGGGATTGTACAAGGGTCTTAGAGGGAGCTTGAGTTTGTATTGAGAAGCATGATGATATGTAGCATGAAAGAGTAGGTAATATTGGCCGAGTGTGGTGACTCATGCCTGTAATCCCAACACTCTTGAGAGTCTGAGGTGGGGGCAGATAACCTGAGGTCAGGAGTGTGAGACCAGCCTGACCACCATGCAGAAACCCCATCTCTACTAAAAATAGAAAATTAGCCAGACATGGTGGCACATGCCTGTAATCCCAGCTACTTCGGAGACTGAAGCAGGAGAATTGGTTAAACCTGAGAGTCAGAGGTTGCAGTGAGCCAAGATTGCGCCATTGCACTCCAGCGGGGGCAACAAGAGTGAAACTACATCTCAAGAAAAAAAAAATGGAGGTAATATCTGCAAATGTATATTCTGTAGTAAGAGGGCTGGAAAAACAACTAACATTACAGGTGGGATAACTGAGTGTAGCCTCCATCTCCACCATGAACATGCTGTGTTGGCTTTTTTAGAGCCAGCTTCCTGGAGTCTCAGTTTTTCCATCTGTAAATTGTTTGTTGTAAATAGGTCAGTAGGTATGGGAATGGGAATAAGGTCATCCCTCAAGAGCTCCATCCATATACTCTCATATTTCTTTTTTTATTATTATACTTTACATATTTATACTCTACATGTGTGGGGTACATGTGCAGAATGTGCAGGTTTGTTACATAGGTATTCATGTGTCATGGTGGTTTGCTGCATCCATCACCCAATTATCTACTTTAGATACTTCTTCTAATGCTATCCCTCCCCAATCCCCCACCCTCCTGCTATCCCTCTCCTAACCCCCTACCCCTCTGCTATCCTTTCTGTAGCCCCCTACCCCTGACAGGCCCTGGTGTATGATGCTGTTCTCCCTGTGTCCATGTGTTCTCATTGTTCAACACCCACTTATGAGTGAGAACATGCAATGTTTAGTTTTCTGTTTGTGTGTCAGTTTGCTGAGAATGATGGTTTTCAGCTTCATTCATGTCCCTGTAAAGGACATGAACTCATCCTTTTTTATGGCTGCATAGTATTCCATGGTGTATATGTGCCACATTTTCTTTATCCAGTCTATCATTGATCATCATATACCCTCATACTTCTAATGGAAATACCTTAGAATGGAAATTAGAGCTCTTAAATCAACAAGAAAATATGGAAGAACTAATTATGTGATATACAAAAAAACAGCCAATTTAAGGATACCCTCTTTGGGGTAATTTAACAGTTCCACAGCTGTATATTAATTATGCTTTCACACTTGATAGCAGATTAAATATTTTTGACCTGGAAAAGTAGAACACTTAACATGTTTGCACTTAACAGTAGTGTAAACTCCATAAAGTTACCCTAAGCATTGGATTTTCTTTAAAAAAAAATCTGTGAACAGAGATGCTTTTGGCTAGATAATCTTACTCTACCAGCCCATCCTTAGATTATCCTAGTTTGACAATTATTTATACACCTAGACTTGTTTATCAATATTGTATAGTCTGGGATTACACTGTAGTAGTCCTGGCAGTATCATTGCTTTGTATAAATAATTTCTATCTTATTTATGGAGAATAATAAACCAGCAAGTTTCTGCATCTGACCAATTAGTTTGGAAGTAGAATTTTTAGGACACTAATACAGAATTTCAGAGGTGGGCCATTTTAACAGGGCTGTGGTCCTTTGAACAGTCACGCAGTTGCCTTTGCAATGGACACATCTACATCAAGGAGAGGAGGACACATGTCCCCAAACTTTATACAAACGCTTTCTTTTTCTTTCTCTCTTTTTCTCTTTTCATTTAACATGACATTTCTGCCTCGATTCCTTCTGAGCTGAATTTTGAACTCTTGCCCACAAATATGTGAAGTCTTCAAAACACAAAAAATCCCACTGCATTAGTCTATTTCATATTGCATCTTGTTTCAGACTTGATTTACAGAAGGTTGTTTCTTTAAAATCCTTTTTGTCCTGTTTGAAATTAATATACTGTAGCACCTGTTAATATGACTGGACCATTCGTGGTTCTAATTTGAATCATTTAGCTGTTTAAAAAATGATAGGGAGTAGCTTTCATCACTTTGGTGATATGCTAAGATTAAACGCTGACTTTCTCAAGCCTTAGCAGGCAGTCTAAGTAAGGACACTGCAGAGGAGATGCTGAACAGACCTGAGAAGCTGCAAACATCTATGACACCCTGAAGGTGAAATGCAGCAGGCTCCTGCTGTTATAGTTTCTAAAAGTGAATACAGGATTTGGCATCTCTGAGACTTACCTCTACCCAAAGAACTCAAAGATTTGAGGGAAAGGAGAAGGCAGAGAGATGGGAACAGATGCCAAGGCAGCTGGAGACAGACCCTGAAATATATAATTGTAATCAATTTAGTTACTAAACATGGGGTGCTTCCATGCACCATGTTTTTAAAGAAGTAATAGACTTTTTATTGCTACTAAGCCTGAAATAAACAAGTAGTTTGATCATTTTGTCTAGATTAATTGGTAATGAATCAATTAGCAGCCATTAAATTCAGTCAGTAACCTAGTTACTAATTGGTTTGCAAATCTACCACTCCAGTAAAATGGGTCAAATGTCTACATAAAGGCTTGGAAACTCAGTGTCCCAGAGAAAAGAGTATTTAAACACATATTTGTCATATGCTTAAGTCAAGTGTATGACATTTTTTATATCTTGATCCATATTGGGATAAACTGATTGAGTAACTAAAAGCCAGCTTTTATAGAAAAGACTACCTGAAAAGGAAGAACTATTACGTCTAGCCATAAGGAGATGCCATGTTCCTACACTTCTCTAGACTGTAACAGTATAAGCACTTTTAAAGTTCTAATTTGCTTAAATTTTTTTTTTCAAAAACAATGTACCAATTTCTTCTAGATATGTGAAGAATGATCTGTGTAACAGCCCATGTTTGGTACCTAATGCAGTTCCACAAACTGCCTGGAGGCCACCACCAGAGATCTAAATACAGATTGGAAATTTGGTTTGAAAATTCCTCTGCAGCCTAGGAACAAGATGTGAAGCCTAGAGCATAAGCACAGCAGCTTATACATCTTTTCTGCAGCCTCTAGGCTATGATATTGAGTAGCCAGCACAAAAGAGGCTATCTTCTCCCCTTGTTAAATTTAACAAATACTGAAACATTCAGTATAAAAATAAAAGCTCAGGTGCTTTTGGTTACGCCAGCAAACATATTTTAAAAGTGGAATATTAAAAGCGTCCAATTAAATTCAAGTCAACTTTAAAGAATGCTACAGGAACAAACAAATCTTGATATTTCAGTGACTTAACATATAAAAATGTATTCCTTGTTCAAGCAAAATCTTCTGCAGGCTCAGTGGTTCTCACATATACCTCCCTTCCAAGTGGTGATTCAGGGCTCCCGATTGCTTCCATCTTGTAGCCCCTCCTCTTTTCCACACAGGACTCCTGGTTTGCTGCAGCTAGAAAAGATAATTGAGAGGGTTGTTTATAGACTTTTCACTGTTTCAGCTCTAAGGTGATACATACCATGTCCCAGCATAGTTTACTGGCTTGAACTAATCACTTGGCTCACCTGACGGCACGGTCTTTGAGAAGAGGGATCTGTCTTAGGTCTCAGATACTGAATAAATCCAGGTATCAGTGTTTCAACGCTGCCAACAGTGTGCTGCCTGTTTTACTAGGTGGTGAGGGTAATAAAGATGAATGTGATAGAGTTTTTCCGTATAAGAAACTTATCCATTGGCCCAAGATGAGTCATTCAAAAATGTGACTATCACAGTATAAATAAATAGTGGCCTTCAAAATTCAAAGCTTAGTGCCAAATTCGACATTTATTGAGACTTTAAATTGTACATTGGCTACCTGTACACCTTTGGCTTCCTATAATTTAGTGATACTGGAAAAGTAAAATTTAAGTAACTCCATTTGTTAGTAGGAACTGTTTCTAATTATAAGGAAAAAGTAAGTCAACATATAGAAGAATTGTGCAGGATTTGAGACTAAAATTCAGAACTATTCCTAAGGGAGGGTGGGCAGATAGGGATCCCGAAGAAGGAGAACTCCTTAGAATTAGAGAACTTTCACCAACTGGGAAGAGGCCAATTATCATCTTACTTTGCCAGCTGAATACGTTATAAAAAGGAAAGACCTTTGCCCCTTTTGAGTCATGTGTTGTTCGGAATTCCAGGTCCCTCAGAAACTGTTTTCTTTCTTACCATTTTAAGTTGCTTTTTTTTAGAATGTAAGACCAACATATGCTCACTGAAGAAAATTTAGGAAGTACATGGAAGATTTTAAAAAAGGAAATCACTCTTAATGCCCTTATTCAGAGACAGCTTCCGCTAACATCTTGGTATACTTTAGTTTGAACTTTTTATACATAATTTGTATAATTGAAAGCATGGCTTACAGGTAATTTTATATTTACTTTGTTTATATAGATATCACCTCATAATAAATTTAATAAGCATATTTTTTAAAATGTGGGAAAACAGTTGATGAAAATTCCAAATGTTACTTAGTTATTCCCTAATATTTGTCACATAGGTTGGTTCTAAGCCTAAGCTACTTAACGCTGTGATGAACACCAGCATTTAGTAAATATGGCACTGAAAGAATGCAATAGGCCAGGTGCTGTGGCTCACATGTATAATTCCAGCACTTTGGAAGCCCAAGGCGGGTAGATCATGAGGTCAAGAGATCGAGATCATCCTGGCCAACATGGTGAAACCCCATCGCTACTAAAAATACAGAAATTAGCTGGTCATGGTGAGTACTGGTAGTCCCAGCTACTTGGGAGGCTAAGACAGGAGAATCACTTGAGGCAGAGAGGCGGAGGTTGCAGTGAGCTGAGATCGTGGCATTGCACTCCAGCCTGGTGACAGTGAGACTTCATCTCAAAAAAAAAAAAAAATGCAGTAGCTTTCCTCAAGTAGACTTCAATCCTTTTTGTTGATACAAGTGTTCATAGAACATTCTTTAAAAGATAAAACTCAATACTGGATTAGTATACTGTATTAGTTTGAAGGGACAGTGAGGAAATGAGATAATACATTCACTTCCCACATGTTACAAGTCTTCTTAAAAGAGTAGATTTTGATTCAGTTTGGAAAAACATGTCAAGGATGAAAGCACACCCTTATGTGAAAAGCAAATGTATTATCCTTGGTCATAATATGGCCAAATGACAACCAATCAAAAAATTACAGCAGCATAAAAAAAATTTATTTAGCTTATTCATCTGCAGATTGGCCAGACTCATCTGCCCTAGGTCGGGCTTCCCCAGCCAGCTCTGCCTTAGGTTGCAGGAGGTGAGAGGCTCTGCTTCTCACTTTAGGTCTGGGAGTTGGCTGAGGCTACTGCTCAAAGTGTCATGCGTCCTCCTCAGACCATCAAAAAATCAAGACATGAACTTATGTCCACGGCAGAGCCGATTCAGTCTCTTAAGAACTTGTCAAGCCCTTTGTCATGTCTTATCTGCTGATATTTCATTGGTCAAAGTAAAACACATAGCTAATCTTGAAGTCAAGATGAAGAGAGATAAACTCAGGCTGTGGAGGTGCTGGAGAGAGAGAGTGGCTGCTAAGAATCTACCACAGAAAAATCACAGAATATCCTATAATACTCCATCTTTATTAAGGAACCCCTACCTTGTAGAAATAGGTAAAGAACCTCTTTAGGTCTGAGATGGTTAATTTTATGTGTCAACTTGACTGGGTTAAGGGACACCCAGATAGTTGGTAAAATATTATTTCTGGTGTGTCTGTGAGTGCATTTCTGGACGAGGTTACCATTAGAATCATTAGACTGAGTAGAGAATATCTGCCCTTACCAATGTGCATAAGCATCATCCTATCCCTTGAGGGCCTGTGTAGAACATAAAGGAAGAGGAAGGGTGATTTTCTTTCTCTCTCCTTGAGATGGAACATTCATCTTCTCCTGCCCTTGGATATTGGAACTCCTGGTTTCTGGGCCTTAGAACTGGACTTATAACAGTTTCCAACTCCCCGATCCCCTGCTTTGCAGGCCTTTGACCTCCGAGTAGGCACTAAACCTTCAGCTCTGCTGGTTGTCAGGCCTTCAGAATTAGACTGAATTACACCACCAGCTTTTCTGGTTCTTCAGCTTGCAGACAGCATATCCTAAGACTTCTATGCTTCTGTAATTGTGTGAGCCGATTCCCATATTTGTCATCATCTCCATCTCCTCCATCTCCTTCATCTCCTCCTCCTCCTTCTCCCCCCTCCCCCTCCCCCGTCTCCTCCTCTTCCTCCTCCTCCTCCCCCCTCCTCTTTCCCCCTCTTCCTCCTCCTCCCCCCTCCTCTTTCCCCCCCCTCCTCCTCCTCCTCCCCTCCTCCTCCTCCCACTCCTCCATCTCCTCCTCTTCCTCCTCCTCCCCCCTCCTCCTCCTCTCCTCCTCCCCCATTTTTCTGGAGAACCCTAATACAAAGCCTCCTTGTTTTTTTCTTTTTTATGCGTGCACCTAATTATGAACAGAATGCTTTTGTGGGCAGCCTAGACAACCTGTGAGCAAATTGATTGAGATATGGGGCCCTGACTTGAACACTAAATCCCTTTAACTAGCAACATTCTCATAGACACAACCTCCTCATTCTCTGTTCTTTAAGGAACTAGACTTCATGGAAGAATCTGCTTCATTTCACAACCCAGTGTCAGGCAACACTAACCTTATTTTTTCTCAAGGGCAATGATTCTCAATCTGGCTGTGCATTAGAGTCAGCCAGGGAGCTTTTAAAAACTATATGATGCCTGAGTTCTACCCAAACCAATTAACTCATAATCTGTGGGAGCTGAGGCCCTGGCATAGATATATTTTAGGAGCCCAGTGATACCACTATGTATTCAGCCTTTAGAACCACTGCTCTGGCACAGCCATTTTCTCTTTTCTCCTCTTTCAATCTATTTTCTGTTTTCCCAGACCCCAAATTTGATTCATAGTCATATTTAATTCCACTCTTATCTGTCATAGAATACTAAAAACCTGCAAAACCAGCTGAATTTTTATCAGAATTTCTCAGAAGGGCCAACTTAGCAAACCTATACATTCTTCTACATTAAGAAATTGATTACCTGTGCTGTACCTTACTCCATATAGACTCAGTCTTGGCTGAACTTTGGAATTACTTGGGGAGTTTAAAACCAAAACCCAAACCCCAAGAAAACACTTACCTAGCACCAAACCCCTGAGATACTGGTTCAGCTATTATGAGGTGCAGCCCTAGCCAGCGCTATTGTTTTTAAAGCCCCTTGGATAATTATAATATGTAGTCAGTTTTGAGAACCACTGAGCCCCAATAGGGCTAGGAAGTCAGCAGCCATGAAAACATAACCCTAAGGTACAACCAGTGAGTGGCTGTATCTTCCCTGGTCCTGAGGATTCTTTGAATAGTGAAAAGTATTTCTTTGGATGTGGCAGAATGGAAAATTGAATACAAGTAATAACAGTGATAACAAGTAGTTTGCTTGGCTGTGCCAAAGGCTATGCATGTGAGAGCGATGGGAAATGAGACTTTTCAGGGACAGATGTGGATACAGGGGTCATGTAGTAAAATCTCAGATACAAGGCCAAAGGCTAGAAACATAACTTACTAGACATCACGGAGCTCTCATTACTCCCCAGCCAATACAAAGCTCAGACACCAGGTGTTTCTTAAATTGTCTTCTGCTTTGAAATCACAGTGTTTAATTATATTTGCCTATTTGTGTGGGTGAAACTTTCCATTGTTGCTTCTATATATATGTTATATATTTGATATATTGAATAGGCATGCCACTTGAAATAGAATCATTAATTTTTCTTTCTCCTGTCCATTTAAAAATATTCACTGGAACTAGTTCTCTTGTCTCTGGGCAAGAATCTGGGTGGTCTGTAACTCCTCTAGTAAGTTCCCCATAATTGGCATATCAAAAGCTGGCTTTTTCCTCTGGCCATGGCAGGTGTTTAAGGCTGACTTTTCCTCTCATGGGACATTCAAGTGTTCTTTGGAGGAAAACCTTACTTATACCTCCAAGTTTTGACGGATCTCTAACCTGTAGCTCCATTGATAATAGAAAATATTTATCTATTCTGTCTGGCAACTTAGTCCTTTCACAGCCACCAGAAATAAGGTATTGCTTACAACTTTCCTCTTCTCACGTCTGTTCTTAATATGGATAGGTCCCATAGCACTCTCTTTCTCCTGGCTAACCCACATCTGGTCCATGGGAAACGCTTATGCATCTTTTGTGCCAAAGATGCCAATAAACCCTGGGAGTGCAGTCTGAACCCAACTCAGTCACCATTCCTTTGACTTGTCAGTAGTGGCTGGTCAGCTTGGCTCTGGACCATTAAATTTGCAAGAGGTAGTAGTTAGACACCAGGCTCCAAGTTTTGTAACTAGGAAGGACAAGTTCTTGGAGTGTTCTGTTGAATCCTCTTTTACCAGTATGAGGTGAAGGCTGGCATTTTCCTACTCTGACTTGGAACTGGAAGTTAGACTCACTGAACGTTAATGAGTCTCTCCAAAAATGCCTCTCCAGAGCTGATGAATTAAAAAAAAAATGTATCAATTACCATTAACTACATAAGTCATTGATGCTACTTAACCTGAACAGTTTTACCTAGAGTTACCCAGGCAAGGAGTGGCTAGATTGCAAACCATACCTGTGTTTTTAATGATCAATTTGGGACTCATATTTAAAACTACCGATTGTTTTCTCTGTCCTTGGCATGTTAATGCATCCTCATACTTATGGCTCATTACTCCCTTTGGCAGTCTTATGGGCCTCTTATTTTACCTCCGATTCAACTTCTCTAGTAAATGACTGCCTGTTTGCCCCCCCCCCCGCCCAGAGGACCCCAAAGCAAATTTCAGGTATGTCACAGAGCCTATATTTAAAACCACATTGCTCAAAACATACTCTCCAAATTTGACAAAAATCTGTCAGGCTGATTTTGCTTGAGGCAGTCACAGAGACGTATAAAAACATATACAAACATTTTTATTTAGCTATACATGAATGCAGTTAAAAAGAAATACTAGGCAGTAAATTCAACTGGCTAAGGAAAAGAGTATTTTGATTGTTCGTTAGAATAGATGGGAATTTGAATGGCATTGTTTCTCAAGCCTGCTGGAGGCTGGGGAATAATAAATTTTCTCAAATACCAGTTAAGTCTTTGTGCCCTTGCTATTTGTCTGGCCAAGGCTATCATAGGTCTTGATGGATTTGTTATGCGTAGTCATGCTTGGCTGATGGTTTCACCTCTCTGATTGTCCCACTAGGAATTCCGTTATGGGGCCATCCATTGGAACTCTGCTGTTGGCTTGAGCCTGTTGCATTGCCATGTTCCCTGTAGCTTTAGTCTGATAAACAGTTCTCCCTGTTTCTTTACTCTACAGATGTGAGTTAGAATAAAATATTTAATTTTGACCTTCTCGAATTTCTAAATATATTTCCATCTGATTATACATCTTTGCTACACCAGAGATATAGCTGGACACATATAATCCTTTCAGAAGAGAGAAACAAGTTCTTTGACTTCTTTGGAAGGTATGCATTTGTCTTCATTTTTGCTCTTGTAGCTATCATTTATCTGAAAATAAATGATAAATGAGCTCCCTCTGCATTTTGCTGGAGAACTTAGCTCCTCCCAACACAAATGCCTGGGAGTTTGAATTTAAATTTATTTATTTTATTAATTTATTTTTATTTTTAAAATAGTTAATGAATGGCCAGCAGATTTGGGAGCTCACCAAGAGGTCCCAGAGTTTGTTATGCGTAAGTAACAGCTTATAAACAAGATGTGATTTCTAAAATTAAGATGACTTGACTAGTGATGTTGAGGGATGTCTTACATTTAGTGAGTGTATTAGGAGAGACCAGAGGGGTGTTAGCTTAACATTTATCTTTTGTAAACACCTTTTATCACTCCTCCATCATTTGGACTCCTTAGGGGGACCTCTTGCTCTTGGTGGCAAATATTCTTTATGAAGAGGTTATCAGGGAGTAGGGATGCTCAGTCTTTACTGAAGTCTTGGCATCTGAATATTTTCTGATAACAAATGGCTTGAGGTTTTTGTACTTAATGCAGAGAAGTGTTGCCTGACTCTAAATTTTTAAAATTAAGTGTTCTTAAAGAAAAAGGTACAATAATGTGATTGTTTAGTGTATTGCAAGCAAGGTATTTCTTTAATATCTTTATTTTTGAAAGTCCTATAACATTGACATTCAAATCTATGTTATAGTTGTAACATTTATCTATGTTTAATAGAAACAATTTACATTTAAAATTAAGTATTTTTTTCATAGTCAATATTTGAGTAAAATTAATAAGTAATTATTCTTAATCTAGGTAGAAATTAAATGTAGTCTGATTTCTTGATTCCTCCCATTTCACTCTTTCCTGGGTAATTAGACTCTTCTTGGCTTTCCTTTCAGTGCATGTTCTACATGATGAAGTGGTGTTGTCTCTCTCCTCTGCAGTAAGCTTCAAGCTGTACTTGCCCATGCTATGACTCTTGATATCCTTCAAGTTAGACCTCTTTAAATTAAGGGCTGCCTAATTTGTTGCATATATATTTGCTGCCTCTGGCTAAGGTAAAATTCTGCAATACATGACCATACCCTGCACAGTCATCATTTATTATTTTTTTTAGTACAACCTCCATCCTTCTTTTTCTTCCCTCTCTTCCAGGGCATTTTAAGTCCACTTTAAAGGCTATTTGCTACAAATCCCTTTCAACAATTTTATTTCCCCACCTACTCTAGAAATTACATTGTTCATTTCTTAAAGATCTGCATATTTCTCTCAGATATAGTATTCAAATCACAGCAAATGTATCCCTGGGTTTTTTGTCTGAGTGAACTAACTATGAATGCTTCTAAATAGAGCTACGCATAGCATATGTGTGTACATAGTGGATAGCAGTCAAAATATTACTGTCACTAATAATTCTGATGATTGGAGATTCCACAGATGATGTATCAATTCTCCTTTTGCCAAGCAGTCCTTCATGGTTCTTCCCCAACACCCATTTGTTTGTGTGTTTATTGTACTAACTTGGAATCTCTTAGAAAAAGCAAAGATAATGCCAATAGGATCAGGGCCATCTTTTCTTCCTTGATATTCTACTTCCTCTCTTATTTTTTATTTTTCCTCTTTCTGGACTATGCATACCTTCTAATAGTTCTCTGTTAAAAATCAACAGTAACACATTAATATTTGTGAAGGTAGTATACAAAAGAAAATGTAATTGCACCATTTATACTTGGAAACTGAGAACAGAAATGGGCTAAATTGCTCTAGATGAGAAATTGGGATTTGAACTTACTGTTACTGACTCACGGCTATTTCTGTCTCCCTCCCTTGCAATAGCACTTCAAAGTAGACCATAGTGTAGATTTCCAGACATAAATAGAATCCTTAAATTAGAGCTGTGACCTGCCTTTAATAATTAACCAATAATGAGGTACTGACTAGAAATTCACCTAATTACCCAATATATGTAAAATTTCTACTAAGCTGCTTTGATTTGAAGGGACAAATTAATTTAGATTTGAATCAAATCCATTTAGTTGAAATTGTGCCTTGGCTGTAGACTATCCTGAAGCAATACATATATAAGTAACTGTGTATCTCAGAATGCTGGTTAGTACTTGTAACTTCCAATTCAGAAGTTTCAAGTCAGATTTTACAGAATGTAGTTGGAGGTATTAGAATAGTTTTTGGTTCTCATCTTTAAGCTGTAGTTTTCTTGCATTCATATATTCAATCAGTATATACTAAGGGACTAATAAGTGTCAGATGCTGTTCTGGGTGATGTGAAAATTACTCACTAAGTGAAAATGTTTGCAATTTAGCAAATCAACCATAATTGCAAGGTGGATTAGAAACAAAGACAAATAAGGATAGCATGAAGACATAGATTCAGTATCTCTTGACTGCAAATTAAAATCACCCCTCTCCATTGGTTGTTTAAATGTCAAATCATAGAATGTTTGGGCTGCATGAAATCTATTCCATTCTTCTCCATGTAGAGTAGAGAAAACTTAGTCTGAGCAGATTAAGTGATATGCTCAGGATCACAAAGCAAATTATTAGTAGCTGTGTCCAACTCGAGATTGCTGAGTGTTAGGCTAATGTTTGTTACAAGAGAACGTTAGGAATTGACAGGTGCATCTTAGCAAGACCAATGAAGCCTCTTAAGCTTTGTGAAGTCTCTGTTGGCCCTTGATGGGAAATGCAAGATATCTATTTTAGGTTGTGGTGAGGGTCCTCAAATTCAAGTTGGATGGTAAAGTCATTGGTGCTGATTAATATATAAAATAAATAAATAATGTTTCTATACATAAAAGAAGTAGCTGGCATTTCTGAGGATTGTTCCACCTTAGGTGAAGCTGATTTCTCCCTGCACGGCCTTTATGCTGATCTCATTACTATTGAACAGAGGTTCATGGACATCATAAAAACTTAGAGTTGGATGGAACATTAGAGACTATAACACATTCTTTTCATTTAACAGTTGGGATAACAGAGACTGAGTAAAGAAAGTGACTTGCCTCATGATGTACTAATAGCTAGAGACAGAGCAAACTATCTTGATTCTTAATTCTATGTTCTCCTGCCTCCCTATCTTGTGTTCTAACATAATTTGGTAGAATATCAGAACCTTGTTTCACAGGTGGTCATCAAAGGATTTATCATTCTTTGGAAAACAAACTTTTTGCTAGCACTAAACGATGATTCTGGGTCTGTTTGCGTCCATTCCTGAATTTCTGCCATCTTTTCTTCCAGTGTACTGAGGCATAATAATCTATTGTTTCACAGAACATGACCGCATTTCAGGAAAGGTTGCTCTGGATGGACCTTGGCTTTATTCCTTTAAGAATAAGAAAGTCGGCCAGGCGCAGTGGCTCATGTCTGTAATCTCAGCACTTTGGGAGGCTGAGTTGGGCGGATCACGAGGTCAGATCAAGACTATCCTGGCCAACATGGTGAAACCCCGTCTCTACTAAAAATACAAAAGTTAGCTGGGTGAGGTGGCATGCACCTGTAGTCCCAGCTACTTGGGAGGCTGAAGCAGGAGAATTGCTTGAACACGGGAGGCGGAGGTTAGAGGGAGCCGAGATCATGCCCCTGCACTTCAGCCTGGTGAAAGAGTAAGACTCCATCTCAAAAAAAAAGTCATGCACACCACCATGACGATAGTTAATTATACCATATTGTGTACTTGAAATTTGCTAAGACAGTAGAGCTTAAGTGTTCTAATCACACCAGAAACCAAAGGTAACTATGTGAGGTGATGGATGTCTTTATTAAATTGATTGTGGTAATCAATTTACAATATACATGTATTTCAAATGATCACATTGTATAGCTTAAATATATATAATGTTTATTTTTCAATTATGCCTCAATAAAGCTGGGAAGAGAACCAGTGCCCAGAAAATACATGTTTGATAAATAATACCAAAAAGAAAAGGAAAAGTGATCATTGGAATAGAGGTGAAAATTTTCTATACCCAAAAAAATTATTTAAGAAAAATCCCTACTCCCTTGA
Organism: Cacajao melanocephalus; assembly: GCA_963573385.1. Lineage (NCBI taxonomy): Eukaryota > Metazoa > Chordata > Mammalia > Primates > Pitheciidae > Cacajao > Cacajao melanocephalus. The sequence goes on from CAUYLG010059832.1 coordinate 45,441, forward strand.
TGGTTGCTTCTCTCTCTGGATATAGTTCATTCTCTCAGGCATCTACACTGATATGAGAGATGCATGCATATGTATCAGGAAACTTATACAGATGTTTAAGCAGAAGAAGCATGAAAATTATGTTGATTCCTAACCCCTCAAATAATCACACTTTAAAAAACTAAATTGTGGCTGAATAATAACCATGACGTTCACTGTCGACGATGGAAGTCCATTAGAAATCTGAGACACAAAGTCAATGGACCATTGCCAGCAAGCAGCAATGCTTACATGTTAGTGGTGATTTGAAAGCCTTCAAAAGTTCAATCTGGAACAACAAGTTTGCATAAAATCCTTTCTCTAAGCTGATGAAAGTTCAGAGATTGGCTCCTGCTGGTTTGCTGGGGATGATCACAACAGAATAGCTCATGGTCTACATACCTTCACTCACTTGCTCTCACATTCTTTCTTCCCAGACCACATTCCCAAAATTGGCCATGTCTTGGCTATGCAGAAGTCATTATACAACTTCACAGAAAAAGGGATGCATTCCGGTTGGTTTATATGAGCTAATAAATCCCTGATTTCAATCAGGCTCAATCAGGAAAAAGTTCAACCTCAATGAATTTCCTTATTTTCTAAGCTCCTTCTGTATATTCACAAATATGCTATCTGTTTATATAATTTCATGGCATGACCTGCTATGTCATATAATGTATACTTGTATACTGACCTTCACCCTTTTTCTTAAACACTCTCTTGTACCTGTTGTACTGAGGTCTAACTCCTGCCCTCTGACTTCTTCACTGGTCTCGCTCAGAATTTATCGGCTTTTCCACCTTTGACATCTTCATTCTCATGAGAAAAACCTCAGAGTCACAAATGATATGCCTGGAAAATCTCTCTCTCTCTCTCTCTGTCTCTCTCTCTCTCTCTTTAACGTGTTTGCTGATAAAAACAATTGCACAGAGTAGCAGAAAGATTTCTGTGGTCCTCCTACTCTTACTACCTTATAAAGAGTTCTAGATTTCCATATTTCATTGGATTTTTATAACACTCTGTGAGTTAACAGTTTCAAGCATATTGTTCAGGTAAGAAATTGAGTCTCAAAAGATAAAGTGACAGTAAAAGTGATAAAGCCAGTTGGTAATAAAAGCAAGACTGGAGAAAGGATATAATTTTTGTTTTAGAACATTTCCCTAAAGTATCACAGTTTTTCATATTTTCTTATCTATAAATTCAAAGTTTGTTTCCACATAAGTAGCCAGAGTCCTGAGCCTACAAACCAAGTCAGTACATGATATAAACCTGATCTACCTGACCTGTGAATGTTTCTGCTGGTAAAGCTGATAGTGATTGCCACTGAAAAAGTAGAGGCCGGGTACAATGGCTCATGCTTGTAATCTTAGCACTTTGGGAGGCCGAGGCAGACAAATCATGAGGTCAAGAGATTGAGACCATCCTGGCCAACATGATGAAACCCCATCTCTACTAAAAATAAAAAAAGTAGCTGGGTGTGGTGGCACGCACCTGCAGTCACAGCTACTCGGGAGGCTGAGGCAGGAGAATTGCTTGAACCTGGGAGGCAGAGGTTGCAGTGAGCTGAGATCACACCACTACACTCCAGTCTGGGTGACAAAGTGAGACTCCATATCAAAAGAAAAAAGAAAAAAAGAGAAGGTAGAAGATTCAGTGAAGCTCAGAAAGACTCTGTGCAGTATAAGCATAATCTATTCATAACTTCATGTCGTAGAGGGAAGGCAAAGGAATGCAATGAACACTTATTGTCTATTTGGTACATATGCTGTGCAGGGGCTTTACTTGTGAATGCAGCAATTCTGTGACAGTGTTGACCATTTTCTGCGTTTTCAAAATGAGGAATGTGATGCTTTGCAAGGTTAAATAACAAAGATTATGCAGCCAGAGAGTAGCACATTTGTGTCAGTGCATTGCTATGGACCATAGATTTGTTCCTTGAGTAAAACGTGACTTCTCTGTCAGACCAAATGTATTCACTCTCTCACTTAAAAGAACTGGAAGCTCTTCTACACTGCAGCAGTTGAGGTAGTGAGTTTACAAAAGAAACAGGCCAAGATTGGAATTTTAATTCAATAAATTATACTATTTTATTATCATTGTCGGACTCAGTAAACTTTCATGTTTCTGATATTCTTTATTCTTTTTTTTTTTTGAAAGAAAGAAAAAGAGAGAAAAGAAAGTGAAAGAAAGAAAAAAAAAAGAATGTAAGAGAGAAAAAGAAGAAGAGAAAGAGGGAGAGAGAACGGGATTCTTGTTCTATTGCCCAGGCTAGAATGCAGTCTAAAAATGGATATTAAAAACCTCTTTTATGCCAATAATTGTGCTTAACAATGGAGACAGGAAGGAATAAGGGATG
>CAUYLG010059834.1:0-18813 GCA_963573385.1 Cacajao melanocephalus
TCTTAGTTTCTTTGCATTGGGTTAGTACATGTTCTTTTAGCTCACAGAAGTTTCTTATTATCCACCTTCTGAAGCCTGATTCTGTCAGTTCATCGCACTCATTCTCCGTCATGCCTTGTTCTTTTGCTGATGAGGAGCTGCTATCCCCTGTAGGAGGAGAGGCATTCTGATTTCAGGTGTTCTCAGCCTTTTTGCACTGGTTTCTTCCCGTTTTTGTGGATTTATCCACCTGTCGTCTTTGTAATTGCTGACTTTCAGATTGGGTCTGAGTGAATGTCTGGCTTGTTGGTGATGAAGTTTTTTCTGTTTCTTAGTTTTCCTTTGGCAGACGCCCCTTCCCCACAGAGCTAGGCCTTCCTGGGTTCAGCTGTGCCTACTGTGAAGCTCTCAGTCCTCAGTGCTTCCAATTGCTGTTCTCCTTGTGGGGACGGGACCAGCCAAGCCTGACTCAAAAGGCACCCAGTCGCGTATACTCCACACTGAGAAGCGCTGCGCCGCGCCGACCCGTGTGGCTCCTCCGCCGGGAATCTCCCAGTTTGTGCGCCACAGAAATTCATCTGAAATTGCGGCGTCCACTCGCTCTCTGTGCTTTCACTGGCAGCTACAATCCTGAGCTGTTGTTAATCGGCCATCTTGGATCTCTCTGCCTGGTGATGAAGTTTTTTCTGGTTCTTAGTTTTCCTTTGGTGGACGCCCCTTCCCTGCACAGCTGGACCTTCCCGGTTCAGCTGTGCTTACTGTGAAACTCTCAGTCCTCAGCGCTTCCAATTGCTGTTCTTGTGGGGATGGGACCAGCCGAGCCGGACTCAAAAGGCACCCCGTCCCGTATACTCCGCGCTGAGAAGCGCCGTGCCGGGGCCCCGGCAAAATAGCTGCGCTGGCCAAAAAAGTCGCGCTGGCGACCCGTGTGGCTCCTCCACCGGGAATCTCCCAGTCTGTGGGCAACAAAAATTCGTCTGAAAGTGCGGCGTCCGCTCGCTCTCTGCGCTTTCACTGGGAGCTACAATACTGAGCTGTTGTTAATCGGCCATCTTGGATCTCTCTCCTCCCCACTAAATTTTAGAAAGGGAAGACACTATGTTCCTAGAACTAAACCTAGTAAATGTCTTATGTTGAAATCTGTATTCCTGTGTACATATGTATTATTCTAAATATAACCTTCAGGCATATTGTTGAAAACATTTCAGTAAGTGGTTTTCATTATATAAAGTAGAAGACTTTAAAGGTTTCAACTACTTTATCGGAATATAATTTATACCATGATGAAAGTAGTTAATGTTTTGCAATTCACTGCTTTCCCTCTAGGGTAAAGGATACTCAGTAATCAATTTACTCAAAGGTGAGAATTGAAGGAAGAATTACAACAGTGCCATGTGGTTGCAACAGGTGAGATGAGAGGGTTAGTTATAAAATGGCTAAATTATTTTGACCAGGCATAACTTAGTTTTTTTTTGTAGTTTGAGAATATGGCTACATTAATACAGTTTACTGTCAACCATGAAATGCATTTTACAATTTCATGATCTCAAATCAAATCAAAATTGACAGTTCAGTTTTTAAGATAATTAGGCATACAAAATGATATTATTATAGAATGTATTTCCAAATATGTAGATTTTAAAATAGGTTTTTTATAACTTTTTTTCTCATAATACACTTAATACATGCCTTTGAAGCAAATGAGTATTCTGTTCTGGCTGAGCAAGATGGCTCACACCTGTAATCCCAGTACCTCCTCAGGCCGAGGCGGGTGATCGCTTGAGCCTAAGAGTTCATGACCAACCTTGGAAACATATTGGGACCCTGTCCCTTTAAAAAAAAATTTGTTTTAATTATCCAGGAGTGGTGGCACATGCCTGTGGTCCCAGCTACTCAGAAGGCTGAAGCAGGGGAGGATCGATTGAACCCAGGAGGTTAAGATTACAGAGAACCATGATCGTGCCACATTACTCCAGCCTGGAAGACAGAGCAAGACCCTGTCTCAAAAAGAAAAAAAAAGAAAATGAGTATCATAATTTTAAGCCATTTTTCAATTGCTAGATATTGCGATCGTTAGTTCTTCACTATTGTAGTGTATATATTTATATATACAAAATGTTGGCCACATTTCTGATAACAAAAAATACTTTAATTGACAGTTACAATAAAAGGTATTTTCTCTAAATTAATCATATACACGTTTTCACGTATTTCACATCAGGGTTCATTTCAGCCATTATATTGTGTGATTCTGTGGCAAGGGATCCAATTTTTAGAAAATAACATACATATATAGAGAGAGAGAGAGAAAATAACATACATATATATTTTTTTTTCTTTTTTTTTTTTCCCACTAATTTTGCTTAGAATGAGCACTGCCTGGAACCAAGCAAGCAGCTCTTCATGTTTTCTCCTCTGGGAGAAAAAATGAAATAGCATTTGTTTCCTTTGTAAATCCCTATGTCTCCAAGTAACTTTTTAAAAAATCTGTAACAAGAAATCTCGAGGTTTAAACATTTTAGTTTGTGTCTACTGAAAGCTCTGGAAATTCAGAAGAAGGCAGCTATCTAATTAAGTTCTCATTTACTCTTAGTCAGGTTATAATCTGCTAAAACTGTACTCAGAATAGCCCTAAGGTTTCCCTTAGAGAAGTGAAGTGCATACTTTTGCATTTTGTGGTTTAGTCAGTTTGGTCTGGATAGTGAACAGTCTGTGATATAGAATTTACTGGTAATGTTTTCTGGAAATGAATATCCATCACTTACTGAAGATATTAACTAACAATGGAAATTAGGTTTGGGAACCAGACCTTCTGGTAATGATAGAGATTTAGAGATAATGTTGATCTGTGTTTTCTAGAATTTTAAATGTGCATTTTTAAGAAGGCTTTTCCATGAATGAAAAGTGAATGAAAATATAAAGAATCACTGTGTTGTTCTTAGTCAGCAACTTGCCTACCAGTGTGAGAGCAAAGTTATTGAGAAATATGGAAAGTGACAAATGACTATATGTGTGACTGGTCATTTTTTTAAAAATAATTAAGAGAGTTTTGTATTATAAATGGTTAATAAGTAAAAAGTGGAACATTATTCTTATTTCTGACAACTTATTTTTTTCCTCAACTTTCTCTAAGAAAATATTCAATTGTAATTCATAAGGAATAAAAGTTAAGAATGATTTCTGACTCGTTTCCATTCCTTTTTTTTTAAAGAACCAGAAATACTATGTTTTAATAGAAGTACTCTAATGAAAATTATTATTCAGTTTAAAAAAATGAAAACATTTAATATTTTTAAAAATTAATTGAAGCAGTTCATCAAGCATTGTTTATGGAGAGCCTACTGTGTGACAGAGACTCTGCCAAGCAATGCAAGAAATGGAAGATGAAAGCTCTCAGAGGCTTTTCCAGGCTCTCTTGGGAATCCAGCATGCAAAGAAGTAGTTACAGTATGGTGGTGGTAAATTCAACAGGGCATTCATATAAAACACTGTGGCAGCACAGAGTAAGGAGTAAATCTGATTAAATGTATCATTCTTATAAAGCACACTTAGTTTTATGGCCCTGTGTAGAAGTTTATATTGCCCGTGCAATATACAACAATATCATCTATTTAGGAGTTCTCTAAATGATAGCTTAGAACGAGGAATCTGGATTTTGTTGCTGGCCTTTTGTAAGGCTCATGTGTCACAAGTCATCTAATGACCTTAGTATGCTTTCTTCACATCTGCCTCCCACGGATAGTATTCTGAGAATAAGTGAGTTTATGCTTATAAAGGACTCTAGTTTATTTCATATTAATGTCTATGTGGGTGTGTTTGTATGTATATGGTTTTTTTGTTTTGTTTTTTTGAGACGGAGTCTCACTCTGTTGCCCAGACTGGAGTGCAGTGGCGAAATCTCGGCTCACTGCAACCTCTGCCTCACAGGTTCAATCCATTCTCCTGCCTTAGCCTCCCGAGTAGCTGGGATTACAGGCATGCACCAACACGCCTGGCTAATTTTTTTGTATTTTTAGTAGAGACAGGGTTTCACCATATTGGCCAGGCTGGTCTCGAACTCCTGACCTCGTAATCTGCCCACCTCAGCCTCCCAAAGTGCTGGGATTACAGGCGTGAGCTACTGCACCCAGCCGTATATGTGGTGTTGTATATACTTGCCACTTTCTTAAAAGGAATCAAGTCTTTTACATCTCATTGCTGTTAAATTTGTCTGAGAAATGTTGGGCGTAAACAGGTTTTTTTTTTTTTTTTTTTTTTTGGCCAACTCAGAATCAGTGATGCTTGTTTTTTGTAGGAGTCCTCTTTTCCTTTTTTCTTCCCTTTTATAGTGACATTATGAGAGATAATGTCATCTGTCTTTTTAGTCTGATTTTAAAGTGAAGATTTAACGAAGAGTTGAAAGTAAAACACTTTAAAAGCTAATGATAAAGGCAGTTATAAATGCACATATAACAGGCAAATTAATGTACTTAATGTTCACTGAACTACTACAGGAAAAAATAGCATAATAAGGCTATTTTTTAAATTGACTTGTCTTGCTTTGAGTATGAAAAACTTTTTCTAAATCATCATGCTCATGTTCAAAGTTTAAAAGTTTTCCCTAGAATTTAAAATGTCTCTTTTATGAAAAGAGCTGGAAAAGTTGATTCATAGCATCTCACATTCTCAATACCATACTAGTGTAATAGACCAAAAAATGTTTTCTGTCATTAAATCCCTTCTTGTTTTAACTTTGTACTTTTTTTAGGGGGTGGGGTTGGTTTTGTGTTACTTAAAAAGATGTTTAATTTGTACACATGCAGATACTGGAATGCAAGGTCATTCATACATTCAGTAAGTACCCAGTGCGTACTTACGTCGTCCCAGGCACTTTTATAGGTGCTCTGAATGTATCAGTGAACAAAATTGGTAAAAATTCACATCTTTGTATAGCTTACCTTCTAGTGGATAATGACATTAAGCAAACATAGTCTAGTTATCCCCATCTGGGGAATTGGTTTCAGGACCCTTTTTAGAGCAAGGTCCTTGGATGCTCAAGTCCCTGATATAAAATGGATAGTATTTGGATATAACCTATGTACATCCCCCTATATACTTTAAATCATCTCTAGATTACTTATAATACCTAATACAATGGAAATGCTGTATAAATAGTTGTTGTCTCTTATTGTTTAGGGAATAATGACGATAAAACAGTCTATGCGTTCAGTACAGATGCATTTCTTTTCTGAATGGTTTCAATCCATGGTTGGTTGAATCCATGGATGCAGAACCCCACGGATACAGAGGGCTGTTAAACAAAAACAGAATAATGGCAAAGCAGGGAAGGGAGTTGCACCTGAGGAGTAGGGTTAGGTTGCTGTTTAAATGGGGTGGTCAAGGAAAGCTTCACAAAGTAGCTGACAGTTAAGCAAAGTTTTAAATAATAAAGAAAGAAAACTGTGCTGTCTGGAAGAATAGCATCCCCAACCAAGATCCTGACGCAGAAATGTACTTGGTATGCATTTTGAACAGCAAAGAGGTCAGTATATCTAGATGGGAGGAAACAAGGAGGAGAGTAGAAGACAGTAAGTCCAGAGAGGTGGCAGCAGGCCCAGATTGTACAGAACCTTGTAGAAATGAAGTGCAGAACTCCACCCCATCCCTAGAACTGCTAGTATTCACTGGAGACCTATTTTTTAAAAGGTAGGTAGATGGGGTTGCATAGTTTGGTATTTGCTGTAAGAGGAATGAACAAAATGTACTAGAGAATGCAGATGAGGTAGTGACAAATTTTGTGTTGGAGAAGATAGTAAAGCCTCATAGAGAAGGCAGTATGTGAACTAATTGTAAGATGAATCATAAAAGATGTTAGGGCATTCCAGCTAGGAAGATCAGTTAAAAGGTGATTTAATAATTGAGAGAGGAGAAGGGGGTTGAAGTAAGAGAATGGAGATGTTGAATCATTAACATGGAGGTCTAGATTATGAGGGAAGATGGACAAGTAGAATTTGAGGGTGCTCGAGGCTTCTAATTTAGGTGAATGAGTGTGTAGCAATCCATAAATGAAAATAGGGAAATATAAGAATATTGGGAGGAAGATAATGAATTGTATTTTGGACATATTGAGTTTGAAATACCCACAAGATATTCTAGTGTTTCTGAAACACGATATCTAACAGCTTGCTCATTCATTTGAACCTCATTTATTAAATATTCTGTGAGTCAAGCTCTGTGCTAGGAACTACACAGTGTATTTTAGAATACAAGCTTAGCCTGTAGGTATAGATGAAGGAGTCATTGGTATATGTGTGGTATTTGAGCCCACGGGAGTTAATGAGATAAGCTAGAAGAGGCTATTTAGTGAAAAGAAACTAAGAACTGTTAGGGGTGACTATAAGGTGGTTACTTGAATGTTTGTTACCCAAAAATACAGTAAGGAAAAACTGGAAGAAACAAGAAAATACAAGAAGCTTCTTTTGGTGTTGTCTTTTTTTTTTTAATTCTGCATTGTAATAACAAAGCTGAGTAAAAAGGAAATACCAAAATTATAAATTTACCTTTCTTATCCTTGTTATATTTATACTTTTGATTTTCAGTGCATAGCATGTTAAATCTATTTGTTAATCTATTTTCAATCTATAACATTACTAAAATAACATTAATGTTAAAGACTGATATTAAATTATATTTTAAGGATCTAACACATAAAATTAAAGTGTGTTTGCCTTGCCAGTGTAATAAATATGTGATAGACTTTATTAGGAACACACACTACTGGCCTTAGGATATATAGAGCATGTCACAAAGTCTATGATTTGAACAGACTTCAATCCATATTAGAGTTTACTGAGGAAATTATCAAGTACTAAAAATTGTAGGCAACTCTCTGGTTTTTAGGTAGAAATTAGTATAGTTGGTATTTGACTGATTATTGGTTAGCACAATTAAATTATTTGGGCATTAGTTTAGAAGTCTGTTAAATCTTTGCTAACTTTATATATTTATTTTATCAGTGAATTTTATTTTTTATGAATATTTGGGAATAAATAATACAGATTATTAAAGACTGGCATAGCCCAGGAAGGTCTTCCCAGAGGTGTGAGTTGCAAATAACTACTCCAAGAGCACATATCTGGCAATTGTCAGAGCCAGTCTTCTAATAAATGCAGAATGGCCCCAGAGTCAGGATATATTATACTAATAAATTATCCCTTGAAATATGTTTTTTTCTCATTGTAAAGGAACAAATACTAATCATGGAAAATTATAAATAACTCATACTGCTGATTTGGGACAGTAATTTTTCCAAAAATTACGATTTTTCAATAAACATAGTAAATTTATTGAATAATCAACATGTAGAACATAAATATATTTATACATTAATTTTTTAGCTTTCTCTTATTTTTAGGAAGGTTATCTGATAAATCCAGAGTTGGAGAAGGAGTGCTTTATTTGTTTTCTAATTGTTTTTAATAATGCTGAGACATTTTTAAAATTAGAACTCAGGCTAGGCTCAGTGGTTCATGTGCCTAGTACTTTGGGAGGTTGAGGAAGGAAGATTGCTTGAGGCCAGTAGTTGAAGACAAGTCTGGGCAACATAGTGAGACCCCGTTACTACAAAAAAAATTAAAAAATTAGCTGAGTGTGGTGGTTCATGCTTGTAGTCCCACTACTTGGGTGGCTAAGGTAGGAGGATCACTTGAGCCCAGGAGATGAAGACTGTAATGAGCCATGATTATGCGACTGCACTCCATCCAGGGCAACTAAGCAAGACCCTGTATCTATCAATCAATCAATCAACTCAAAACCAGATTACTCTGCTTATATGGAAGATTTTACAGTGTTTGAAACTGTTCAAAATTTGGTTGCTTACTATTAGATAATTAATTGTCTATTCAGGCAAAACTGTTGAAGATTCAGTTTGTCTACTATAATTAAATAAATATCTATTCAGGGCCTATTATTCCTCAACTTTATTTTGAAATTTTTTTAAACCATAAAATTTGGCAAAATGTAAAATAAAACCCCTAAATTTGCATTTGCTTCTTCCTTTCCAAAACTTTATCATACATCTGCTAAAGGAAGGATATTTTACTGTATAACCATAATACCATTATCATACCTAAGAAAAATAGCAAAGATTCTAATCTAGTAAAACAGTTTGTATTCAGATTTCCCTAATTGTGTCAGAATGTTTTAAGCAGTTTTTTGTTTACTTGCTTATTTTGTTCAGCATCCGGTAATCCTGATTCATACTTAAATTGTTTGTCATGTCATTTTAATGTCATTTGATTTCAGTTAATCTAGAATCTTTTTTTGGTCGTTATAACATTGACTTTTTAAAGAGTCTGAATGGACCAACTGTCTTATAAAATGCCCAACATTTTGAATTTATATCATCCTGATTATATTCAGCCTAAACATTTTTTGCAAAAATACTATTTAAAAAATCTAAAAAGTATGTGTAAATGATTTGCACTTTTTTACATTATATCAGGTGCGTATCATGTCAGCTTGTCCCACTTTTGGTGTTGTCAAGTGTAGTCCTTAATTAAGGTGGTAAACACCAGATCTCTTCATTGTAAAAAATTAATTTTTTCTTTGTAATTGTTGAGTAATCTGTGGAATGATACTTTAAGGCCATGTAAATATCTTGTTCCCAACCTTCCTTTGTTCCTTATGTGTTCCTTACTTCATGGGCTTAGCCTGCTTAGTGGTTTCAGTGTCCATTGATGATCCTGGCCTGAATTAATTATTATAGTGGGCAGAGGATACAAAATGGTGTTTTTTAGTGCTGTCATCACCTTTACATTTATTGGCAGGTGTTCTTCAGTTGAGTGTTTTCTTTTTTTTCCCGCAATACCTGTCTTTCTATAGGAGTACTATGGGTTTTTTTTCATTCAATTTGTTGTACTACTTCTCTAACATTTTTTGTGTATGGCTCAAGTTGTCCCTTAATTTGGCAAAAGAGAACTCATTCATTCCTGCTCTTATGTCCTTTGATATGAATCAGTTAGCCTTTGAGCACTTCTGTGCTTTTGATGTCCTAGGTTCATCTTCTACTATCCCTGCCCCAGAGCTGGAATCAGTCATTTCTCCAAGGAACTCTGGTATTGTTAATAGATAATGCAATTAGAAACTAAAATCTGGGACTCAGTACACTCACTGCTATAGAGGAATCATTGCTTCTAAATCCTTTCAGTGAACAGAACTCGAAAATAAATTTTTACGAAATCAACAAGTTTATATTAATATTCCCATTTATATTTATTGTATATTTGTATGCTTTTGTTTAACATAATAGATATATTATTTTTGACATAACTGACATATTATCAACAGTAAAGGCTGCAAATATTTTTCTCACTTTGTCATTTGGCTTTTGACCTTGCAGTACAAATGTTGCAAAGTATGGATTCAGTGTGTTTTTCAAGCTGTCCGTCCACTTCTCCCTAGCAAACTGTCCCAACACCATGTATTTGAAAATATCTCTTCTTCTTCATATACCATATGTACTTGCATCTTTTTTTTTAAACATTTTAATCTATTCTGCTGGTTTGCATGGCTACTCATCTGTTAATACTGTATTATTTTAGTTACAGAGGCTTTTAATGATATATACTAATATTGACTGTTTATTTCCAATGGTTGCTTTTTTTTTGCTCAGGATTTTTTTAAGGTATTCTTGGATGTTCTTCTATATGATTTTTAGAATCAACTTGTCTAGTGCTGGGGAAAAACTTTTTAAAAATTAAAATCATATTAAATTCATAATTCATATATTGTCTTGGGAAGAGCTAATATTTATGATGCTACATTGTCTTGGTACACAACATGGGATGTTCCATTTGTTCCACACTATAGATACTGCTCAACTTACAATAAACTTGTATCCCAGTAAACCCATAATATGTCAGAAAAGCATCCTGACCTACCAAACATCATACTTTAGCCTGCGTTAAACATGCTCAGAACACTTACATTAGCCTACAGTTAGGCCACATCATCTAAGACAAAGCCTATTTTATAATAAAGTGTTGAACATCTCATGTAATTTATTGAGTATTCCACTGAATGTGAAAAACGGAGTAGCTGAAGTAGTTGTATGGGTACTGAAAGTATGCTTTCCACTGAGAGCACGTTACTTTCAAACTGTGGTAAAGTTGAAAACTTGTTATAACATCAGACCATCGTAAGTCAAGGAACACCTGTACTTTTGTGTTTTTCAGATGTGTTTTAAGGTGTTCTTCATACTGTTTTACACATTTTTTTGTTGTACTTATTCACATATTTTATCATTTATATTGTCCTTATAAGTGAAATATTCTCTTTCATTATATCTTCTAATTTGTTTGAATATGTAAGAGAAATTGATTTTTGTACATTAAATGTATATGATTCTAACTTTCTGATTTATTTTACTAGCTCTGGTACTGATTGTGTCAATTTTAGCATTGATTCTTTTGGACTTTCTAGATATAAAATTATATTATCTTCAAAACATAGTTTACCTTCTTTTCTAATTCTTAAGAAAGGCTTGCAGTCTCAGTACAGATAACTTACATTAAACTAGCAGAAAATATCTCTGCCTTCTATAACTGTATTTCTGCTGGAATATAATAAATTTCATGTTTTCATAGACACAGATAAAGCATAATTCTATCTCTGTTCTATACAGAAAGATCCATGGGGATTGCCAAAACTGACATAGGATGCATAGGTATCATATTGCCCAAAACAAAACTCATAAGATGTCATGAAAGGGAGGTTAGAGCTCTTCCTGTTCCCAGAACAGTGCCTTGTGCCTAGCGAGTAGCTTGTAACCATTTAGTAATGATACATAAGATTGCTGGATATATCTTCTATCTTAAAAACTTGGCACATATTCCTGCCTGTTTTTGTTTTGCAGCATATCTGTTTGTCTTTGTTCTTCTTTCTTTGACCACAGCCCTGAGTTAAAGGTTGGTAGGGTTTAGGAAAACTAAAAAGCTTCAGCTGTTCAAATTAGGTACAATGGAGTAAAATGTCATGATCTGATTTTCTACAAAATGAAATACTAAAAGTATCTCCCAAGAAACATAAAATTTCTTTTATTATCTTCTCTAGACTGTGTTACTATGTGCGAAGTTAGGGAAATGTTTAAGTATAGTCATGCATCGCTTAACAGTGGGGAAACATTCTAAGAAATGAATAGTTGATTTTGTCGTTACGCAAACATCGTAGAGTGTACTTACACAAACCTAAATGGTATAGCCTACTATACCTAAGCTACATGGTATGGCCAACTGTTCCTAGGCTATAAACCTGTACAGCATATGGCCATACCTAATGCTGTAGGCAGTTGTAACACAATGGTAAATAACTGTGTATCTAAACAAAGAAAAGGTACAGCAAAATACAATATTATAATCTTACGGGACTCCCCCGCCCCATCGTACATGCAATCTGTCATTGACTAAAAATCATTACTCAGCATATGACTGTACTACATTTCAGTTTTGCACTAAGTTTAGGAATATTACCAATGGGTAAATTAACATTTTTTAAAACAGTCCTAATACATTAACTCAGGCATTCTGATGACTACTACACTTAACACGGCATTGTAGCATATGAATCTGGTGAATGTGGCATAGGAAAATAGATTCATTCAGTTAGTATTTGAGTCAGCTCTTGAATACCTTCTATATTTTAAGCATTTGGGTTAGGCACTGTGGATATGAGGATGAATAAAATCAGGTTCCAACCACAGGGGCTAAACAAACACATAAATGGGACTGGAGAGTTTGTGGCTTAGAGCTATGGGTTTTAGTCTGGGTACTGCTGCTTTTAGTTATATGACCTTAGGAACGTTACCTGCCTTCTAATTTACTTTATGAAAGCCACTGTTTCTTTCTTTTAAAATGGGATTGTCTTGTTGTTTAGTAATTAACTTAGACTTCTTTTATGTGTATGTGTGTGTGTGACACTCTCACCCTGTCACCCGGGCTGGAATGCAGTGGTGCAACCATGGCTCACTGCAGCCTTGACCTCCCAGGCTCAATTCAAGCCATCCTCCCAAGTAGCTGGAACTACACATGCACACCCACATCCAGCTAATTTTTTTTCCCTTGGTAGAAACAGGGTCTCGCTATATTGCCAGAGCTAGTCTCAAACTCTTAGGTTCAAGCAATTCTCCTGTCTCAGCCTCCCAAAGTGCTGGAAATACAGGCATGAGCCACTCAGTGCACCTCGCGAGAAGTCTTAATAGTTGTTTTTGTTTGTTTTGTTTTGTTTTAAAAGACTCTAATTATTCCATTGTCATCAGTGTCACTACCAGTTCTAGTTTATTTCTTCTTCTTCAGGTTACTGAGGCTCTTTAAGAAAGTTATTTTCTTTGCCTCTTCATGGTCTGTTGCCCCAGCTATACTGATGGTAGTCTGAGTTGTGGCAAAAACAAACCTGCCCATGATACCCCTCTGCTAGGGCACAGGAGTAACCTTCTCTTCTCAAGTCTCATTAGTTGCAAGTTACAGCCACCTCCTAATGACTGGAACTGAATAATAATTCTTCCAGAAGCCAGTTTTCTAGGAATGTAGATCCTTTTTAGGGTTATTATTATTTGATAACCTTTTTAGGGTTATTAAAATTATTAAATTTTAGGTTTGTAGTACATTAAGGGCCTGGTGGATCCTATGAACCTTGACATACTGGCATGGTTCATAGGATCCTCCAGGCCCTTAATGTACTACAAACATTAAGCTAACCAATATTGCCCATTTCCAAAGGGATTTATAGCTTCTGCTGGCTGAAAGCCCTCAATGAACTCTGAAAACTTAATTTTCTACTCACGTCTTTGGAAAAAGCCTGCTTACCCTGCACAGATCCTTGCTCCACACTGAGTAGGACAAAGTCCTCCCATCCCAACCCTTTGCCTTGACATACTGGCATGGAGATCCCAGGAAAACTTCATTCTGATATACACTCCAGGTTTTGCCCACCTTCTTGTCTTAGTCTTTGTAGATCTCTGGAAAGAAACTAAACTATATGATTTCAAACGTTAAAACCTTTTAGAAAGGATGTTCACCTAGAAGATTAATTGGAAGATTATCACAAAGATAAAAGTTGTGAAGGTAAAGATGAGCTGTAAAATTAAACAATAGGATAAAATTTCCCTGAGCAGAAGAATGGTAAGACCCTGAAGGTCAAAGGGTTTATCAAGTCCCAGGAAAATATTAATAATAACAAAGGCACTCAGTCATACTCTGGTGAAATTCCTGATTTCCTATGTAAAGGAAAAATGCACAAGCTTCTGTATAGGAGGAATAGCTTATTTACATAGGAAAGAAAATCAGTGAGCACTTATGACTTATCTAAAACACTGGAAGCTGGCTGGTAGTAGAATAACATACCACCAAGATAAAGGGTTTCTTATCCAAAGGAAGGCATATTTGGATATACAAGGATTTAGAAAGTACTCTAACCAAATGACAACTGAATGAAACAGAAATCTCAAGACAAGGGAAAACGTTAGATTTTTCTGTTAGGCATAGAGGAAGAGATTAGGTTTTTTCTTACACTAAATTATTTTGTTTCATAAATTCACACTTAGCACTTCTACAAATTCCCATGCGTTTTTATCTCTTCAAACTTAACTATATAAAAAGAATAGAGAAATAGAAGCCTTCTAGTTTAATCTTGATGTGGAGCAAGGAGATAATGGTAAGTATAGTATCTGGTTGGAGAGAGGTTTAGATGTAAATTTACTTGGATAAATAATAAATGTATTTATTACTGTTAGAATCCAGAAAGTAACTAATAGAAGATTTTAAGTATTGGTAAAATTGAAAATAAATTTAAGATCAACATGCAAAGAAAAAAAGGGGTATACACTAAAATGGACCAAAAACAAGAAAATTTTAAAAAGCAACGGTATAACTAAATGGAAGTGGAGTTTTGCTTCTAATCAATATGTACATTGTAATGATCATCATTCTTACCATATTATTGACAAGACCTCACATAAACTATAAAGCCATCAAAGAGATGCGGTCACAGAGAATTCTAAGTAAAATAAATTGCAAAGAGAAACTAACCCTACTGCATAAAGGAGTAAAGACAAGCAGTCACTTTAATACAGGGGAATATTTATTGAGACAGACACCAGGCAAGCAGAGGAGCAAGCCATCTATAGGCAGAGTTACTGCTGAGACAAGGAGAGATTAGCTGAACTTCTAAGGATTATGTGGACTGGCATGATAGATTGGAATCTGAAAGATCCCAAATGTCAGTCAGTCCTCTCCACCTATCAGTTCTCCCCAAGAGGACTTTTGCAGCTTAAGTAGTGACAGGAAACTGGGAGTAAGGCAGAGAGAGTTTCCATAATCTCAGAAGTTTAATTCCCAGAGTCCCCCTCGAAGGAATAACTCATCCTATTTTGAGAATAGTTATAATAGGTGTATTGAAATTAACTAAAGCAACAGCCCAGTTCCAACCCAAGCCAACTCCTGATTTTGAAAGGCGATCTACCCCTCACCCTGGCTTTCTGAAAAAGGAAATGGTGAGCCTTTTCTGAGGAAAGATATTTTCTATTTCAGTCTACTGATTATATATCCAGCAGTTCTAACCTGTAATCAAATTCTGAGGCATGTAAATTAGCAGAATTAGGTGACCCATAATCAAGAAAAAGAACAATGAATAAAAGGAATCCCGCAGATAATCAAAATGTTGGAATTAGCAGGCAAGAATTTTAAAATATGTTACATATATGTTAATAACTTGAGGAGCCATGAGCAAAAGGAGTGAAAAGATGGAGAATTTCATGGAAGTCAGGATTTCCATTTAAAAGAAATGCAAATCCTAAAAAATAAATGAATGGATAGTCTAGACCTGAAGAGTATAACAGATAAAACAAAAATTCATTAGATGGGCCTAACAGCAGATAGGACACATTGAAAGAAGGGACCACTGAACTGGAGGGCAAAACAATAAAAATTATACAGATTATCCAAATTGAAACAAAAGTGAAGAGGAAGCATGGGAAGAAGAAAGAGTCAGATCTCTGTGACCCTGTGAAATGGATCAAACATGCAATTGGAATTACAGAAGGAAAATAGAAAAAATGGGTGAAGAAATATTTGAAGAAATGATAGGCTGCTAGTTTTATTAGAGGAAACCTACAGACATGAAAAACTTAGCAAGGGGAAGTAGTCTTCAGCATTACAAGCTTGTTTCCAGCATTTAGCCTTAAAACTGTGTTGATGCTGTCTCAAAATGGCAGATAGGAGGCAGGACTAATTTGCAGCTCCCACTTGGATGGACAGAGCAGTGCATGGAGAATCACATTGTGAACTTTTGCTCCAAGAACTACTGCAGGAACATACCAGAGAAGCCAAGAGAATCCACAGACCTGTTAGAGGAAGCGCCTTGCTGCTACAGATTCCATGAGACAGCTGCAAAACTGAGTGCCTAAAGTGTGAGGGAGGGAATGTCCACCCCTGAACAGACATCCTCACTGAGGACCCTGAAGGATTTGACCTTACCTGCAGCTGAGACGAATTTAGAGAGCCGAGTGAAATACAGGGGTAGGTAAGCAGTGGGAAGAGCCCTGTGGGCACTCTTGGTCCTCACAGAAGCTGTTCCTGCATTTCTGACTTTGTCTTGCGGAGTTCTTGGGGAGGCCTGCGAGTGGAATTGCAGAAAGACCACAGGAAGAAGGAAACTTCTAGCTGAAGTTTGTTAACAATTTCAACTGAAGGCAAAGTTTCCTGGACAGAATCCAAGGAAAGGAGTAAATGAAGAGTGCAGATTTGGGAATCCACAGCAGGTAGGAAGGCGCAAAACCTGAAAGCCCTGCTTGCTTTCTCAGAGGGGAGGCTTATAGCCTGGGGCAAGTCCTCAGCCCTGCTCACCGGCTGCCTGGAAATAAACGCAGTACTATGGGGAGTAGAGTGGGAATGAGACTGGCCTTTTGGGATGCGTGGGAGCTGGATGAGCCTGTCTTTTCCCGACTTCCCTGGTGACCTGTATGACACAGCAGAGGCAGCCATAATCCTCCTGGGAAAGTAACTCCATCAGCCTGAGAACCACACCCCTGTCCCTCACAGTGGCTGCAGCAAGCCCTGCCACCCCGCTCCCATGGTCTTTCTCTACCTGCCCTGGTAGCTGATGACAAAGGATATAGTCTCTTGGGAGCTCTGTGGCCCAGCCTACACCTAAGAAACCTGAATACTTATCCAGGTGACTCTGGGGCAAGCTTTTATCCTCCCTGTTCTACCATGAAGCTGATCTTCTCTTGAAAGCCACCTTCCAGCTGGAGGCCAACCAACACAAAACCAGCGCACTACAAGTACAAGAAAGACCGTCACAGAATCCACTTCACTCCCGAGCTACCTCCACCAGAGCAGGTACTGGTGTCCATGGCTGAGAGACCTGAAGACAGATCACATCATCAGATTCTGCAGACACTCCCCAGTACCAGCACAGAGCCTGATAGCTCTGCTGGGTGGCTGAACCCAGAAGAGAAATAACAATCACAGCAGTTCAGCTCTCAGGAAGCCCCATCCTTAGGGAAACGGGGAGAGCACCACATCAGAGGTACCCTGTGGGACAAAAGAATCTGAACAATAGCCCTTGGGCCCCAGATCTTCCCTCTGATGTAATCTACCCAAATGAGATGAAGCCAGAAAAACAAGTCTGGTAATATGACAAAATGAAGTTATTTAACACCCCCAAAAGATCACGCTAGCTCACCAGCAATGGATCCAAACCAAGAAGTCTCTGAATTACCAGAAAAAGAATTTTGAAGATCAATCATTGAGCTGCTCAAGGAGACACCAGAGAAAGGTGAATACCAACTTAAAGAAATTTTTTAAATGATACAGGACATAGATGGAAAAATCTCCAGAGAAATAGATAACATAAATAAAAATCACAACTTCTGGAAATGAAGGACACACTTAGAAAAATGCAAAATATATCAGAAAGTCTTAGCAATAGAATTAAACAAGTAGAAGAAAGGACATAAGAGCTTAAAGACAAGGCTTTCTGATTAACCCAATCTGACAAAGACAAAGAAAAAAAATTTTTTTAATTTATTATACTTGAAGTTCTGGGATACATGTGCAGATGTGCAGGTTTGTTACATAGGTATACAAGTGCCATGGTGATTTGGTGCATCCATCACCCCATCATCTACATTAGGTATTTCTCCTAATGCCATCTCTCCCCTAGCCTCCCAGCCCCTGACAGGCCCCAGTATGTGATGTTCCCCTGTCTGTGTCCATGTGTTCTCACTGTTGAACACCCACTTGTAAGTGAGAACATTCGATGTTTGGTTTTCTGTTCTTGTGTCAGTTTGCTGAGAATGATGGTTTCCAACTTCATCCATGTCCCTGCAAAGGACGTGAACTCATCCTTTTTTATGGCTGCATAGTATTCCATGGTGTATATGTGCCACATTTTCATTATCCAGTCTATCATGAATGGGGATTTGGATTGTTTCCAAGCCTTTGCTATTGTGAACAGTGCCCCAGTAAACATACATGTGCGTGTGTCTTTATAATAGAATGATTTATAATCCTTTGGGTATATACCTAGTAATGAGATTGCTGGGTCAAGTGGTATTTCCATTTCTATTTCTTTGACGAATCGCCAACTGTCTTCCACAATGGTTGAACTGAATTTACATTTTCTCCAAGAGTGCTAAAGCGTTCCTATTTCTCCACATCCTCTTCGGTATCTGTTGTCTCCTGATTTTTCAGTGATCACTATTCTAACTGGCATGAGCTGGTATCTCAATGTGATTTTGATTTGCATTTCTCTAATAACCAGTGCTGATGAGCCTTTTTAAATGTATTTGTTGGCTGCATAAATGTCTTCTTTTGAGAAGTGTCTGTTCATATCCTTCATCCACTTTTTGATGGGGTTGTTTGTTTGTTCTTGTAAATTTGTTTAAGTTCTTTGTAGATTCTGGATATTAGCCCTTTGTCAGATGGATATATTGCAAATATTTTTTCCCATTCTGTTGGTTGCCGCTTTACACTAATGGTAGCTTCTTTTGCTGTGCAGAAGCTCTTTAGTTTAATTAGATCTCGTTTGTCTATTTTGGCTTTCTATTTTGGCTTTTGTTGCCATTGCTTTTGGTGTTTTAGTCATGAAGTCCTTGCCCATGCCTGTGTCCTGAATGATATTGCCTAGGTTTTCTTCTAGGGCATTTATGCTGTTAGGTCTTAGGTTTAAATCTTTAATCCATCTGGAGTTAGTTTTTATATAAGGTTTAAGGAAGGGATTCAGTTTCAGATTTCTGCATATGCCTAACCAGTTTTCCCAACACCATTTATTAAATAGGGAAACTTTTCCCCGTTGCTTGTTTTTTTTTTTTTTTTCTTTGAAACAGAGTCTTGCTCTTGTTGCCCAGGCTGGAGTGCGATGACACGATCTCAGCTCACCACAATCTCCACCTCCCAGGTTCAAGCAATTCTTCTGCCTTAGCCTTCCAAGTAACTGTGATTACAGGCATGTACTACCATGCCCAGCTAATTTTGCATTTTTAGTGGAGACAGGGTTTCTCCATGTTGGGCAGGCTGGTCTCAAACTCCCAACCTCAGGTGTTCTGCCCACCTCAGCCTTCCAAAGTGCTGGGTTTATAGGCATGAGCCGCTGTGCCTGGCCTCCCCATTGCTTGTTTTTGTGAGGTTTGTCAAAGATCAGATGGTTGTAGATGTGTGACATTATTTCTGAGGCCTCTGTTCTGTTCCATTGGTCTATATATCTGTTTTGGTACCAGTACCATGCTGTTTTGGTTACTGTAGCCTTGTAGTATAGTTTGAAGTCAGGTAGCATGATGCCTCCAGCTTTGTTCTTTTTGCT
>CAUYLG010059835.1:0-28220 GCA_963573385.1 Cacajao melanocephalus
GAGTGCAATGGTGCAATCTCAGCTCACTGCACCATCCGCCTCCCAGGTTCAAGTGATTCTCCTGCCTCACTCTCCTGAGTAGCTGGGATTACAGGCGCAAGCCACCAAACCCAGCTAATTTTTGTATTTTTAGTAGAGACGGGATTTCACCATGCTGGTCAGGCTGGTCTCAAACTCCTGACCTCATGATCTGCCTGCCTCAATTTCCCAATAGTGCTGGGATTATAGGGGTGAGCCACCACGCCCGGCCGGGATTTGTCTTAATTCAGGAATGGTAAGATACACAGACACAGAAATGATGGTCATGAAGGAAAAGGCTTTCTATACTCACAGATTCCAGGACATGTCACACAGGGCCACACAAAGCAGCACCGGGGTCAGTCCAGAGTTAGAGGGGATGGGAGGAAGCACGTGAGAGCCTTTGTGGTGGTTTCTGAGGAAAGGCACAGGTGAGGCAGGGCAAGCAGGTTTCGGGTTGGGAGCTGCCTCTTGTTATCCAATACCCGACCCTGGGGTGGTCAGGGCAGGTTAGATGGGTGGCCAGAGTGTGAGAGCCCCACAGAGGAGGTGGTTGGAGATGGGTTGTTTGGTTTGCAGATGAAAGCTATATTCACAGGTGAGTCATTTACTACCTCTAGGGATGGGCTAGCTGTGGGAGGGGCAGTCCCTCCAGGATCAGCAAGGCCCAAGACATCGAAGGATCAGAATATAGCAAAGGAAAGTCGTGGTGAGTACAAATAGTAAGGACAGAGGGGACAAAGAGGGGGCTTGAGGGATGGGCACTGACAGCATCTGTTGCACATTTATTCAATTGCTTGTTAGCAACCTGTGTAGAAAGTCCCATCCCAAACGCAGGGGGAATGGGGTAAGCACTGTTTGCTGCCTTCATGGTGTGTGGCACATGGACATGGGGACTCAGCTCAGGGCAGGTGGAGCAGGAGCCCCTGGGCATGCAGGCATCGTTTGTGTCCCAGAGGACGAGGAGCACGTGTTTCTGGTCCCATATCTAATCTGGGCACCAGGGGCTCTGCTCCCGGAGCCAATTCTCCAAGCAGCTTGGCACACACATGCAGTTCCCTCTGCCAGAGCTTGGCCAGGGTGACGCTGCCCACTGGCTTTCCAGGACATGATATTTTCTGCTGAACCGACACAGCACATGCTGCGTCTTCCAAGGCCATTTGGGGTACTTGTGGATCTGGACAAGGGGCCAGTTGGCAGAGAACAGAACAGGGGGCATAAAGGATCCCGATGGTGGAAGTCGGGGTGCTCAGGGAAGGCTAGTGCCTCTTGGAGAAGGGTCATTCTACATGGGGGTCTGTCAATGTCAACCACTTTGTATTAAAACACATACACGCGTGCACACACACACACACACACACTTTGAATGGTGGGAGCCTCCCGAGGCTCCAGACAACAGAAGTCTTCAAACGAGGCAATTAATTTTTCCATTTAAATCCCATCCTCCCTGAAGCCATGAGAATTTTCTTTTAGTAAACTGAACATTCACGTGGTTGGAAGTAAATCAGTTACCCATGCTGAAAAGAAGAGAGCCACATACTAAAAGGAAAATGGAGAAAAGTCATGGGGACATGTGAAAAATGGACAAATTTCAAGAGTCTACTTTGGAAAACAGCGTCTGTTTTCAAGCACTTCCACTTCATTTCTGAGTTAATGGGTCTCTCTTTTCCAGGGTGCCATTTCCCCTCAAAAGATGAGAGCCAGCCTGGCTAGAGACAGCCTCCCTCTCTGGGGAGCAGGCTGGGTGTGTCTCTGCTTACAGGCAATGTGACAAAGCACATTCCAGCCCCAGCCTCCTCCAACTCCAGTGCAGCACTACTGAGAAACGCTTAAAGCCCAGGACAGTTGCAAATGCCTTTCTTCATTATGATTTTTTTTTTCCTAGAGCTTGCTAATTAAATCATTAAAATTTTATCTTCACTTAACCGTGGATAAGAAGCATTTGAAACATTTAATTAGTATGCTGCAAGAGGTGCATAGAAGCCAGGAATCTTTGTGAGTTGGATCTGTTAGGAAGGGGAGGTGGATGAGGTGGGGGAGAGAAGAGGTACTAGAAAGAAGATAGCAAAAGACGACCGGGTGGCTTATTTGCAAGAGAATCTGTAACCGCTTTCCTGACTGTGTTGAGAGCTGCGAGAGGCCTCCGAGCCAGCTACCTGGTCCTGTTCTGTGCCTCTCTCATGAGATCTGTCTGGCAGCCATAGCCAGGTCCCTACCCGGTATGTCAAGCGTTGCGTGTGGGGACGGGGATGGGTGTGGGGCAGACCGCTTTTCGAGTTTCAGGGCTCTTGGCTCAACATTCTAAAATGCATTTTGAATTTTACATGCATTTACATGCAGGGTCTCCGAGTTCCCTGCCCTTCTCTCGCTCCCAGTCAGCAAAATAAAATATCATGAAATAAAATGGAAGTAGTGCAACTCCAAGGTCAAGCTAATATTCAGCAGGTTGGGAAAAGGGCCCCCGGGTCCCTGGGGACTAGACGCTGTCAGTTCCAGAGCCTGTCCCAGTGCCCAGCAGCTTGCTGTGTCCTGTGATTTCACATCATCCCACAACCACCCTGGAGTTGGTATTATCATCTCCTTAGCATGACCAATCTGTGGCTGTATTCATTTCCTAGGGATGCCATAACCACATACCATAAACTTTGTAGCTTCTAACAGCAGACGCTGGCTGGGCACGGTGGCTCATACCTGTAATTCCAGCACTTTGGGAGGCCAATGGTGAAACCCCATCTCTACTAAAAATACAAAACTTAGCCGGACATGGTAGTGGGTGCGTATAATCCCAGCTACTCGGGAGGCTGAGGCAGGAGAATCACTTGAACCTAGGAGGCAGAGGCTGCACTGAGCCAAGATCATGCCACTGCACTCCAGCCTGGGTGACAGAGCCAGACTCCATCTCAAATTTAAAAAAAAAGAAAAAATTAGCTGGGCGTGGTGGCAGGTGCCTGTAATCCCCGTTACTCAGGAGGCTAAGGCAGGAGAATCGCTTGAACCCAGGAGGTGGAGATTGCAGTGAGCAGAAATTTCACCACTGCACTCCAGCCTGGGTGAAAGAGCAAAGACTCTATCAAAAACAAAAAATGAAACAAAGCAAAAAAAGACAGATACTCATTTTGTCATAGTTCTGCAGGCCAGAAGTCCAAAGTCAAGTGCCATGCTCCCTCCAAAGCCTGTGGGGAAAGACTCTCCCTTGCTCGTTCCAGCGGCTGGGAGCCCCAGACCTTCCTTAGTTTGCAGCCACATCACTCTGATCTCCGTGTGGTGTTCTTCCTGTGTCTCCACGTCCTCTTCTTCCCTAAGCCTGCCCGTCTCTCTCCAAATTTCTCCTTATCACAAGAGTCCAGTTATGTTGGATTAATGTCCATCTATCCTAATGACTTTATCTTCTTGTTGTTCTTGTTATTTTGAGATAGGGTCTCGCCTTGTGTGCCAGGCTGGAGTGAAGTGGCATGATCATAGCTCCCTTCAGCCCCAACTCCTGGGTTCAAGCAAACCTCCTGCCTCAGCCTCTCAGGTAGGTGGAACTGCAGGTGTGCACCACCACGCCCAGGTAATTTAAAAAACGTGTAGAAATGAGGTCTTGCTATGTTGCTCAGATTGGTCTTAAACTCCTGGGCTCGATCGATCCTCCCTCCTCAGCCTCCAAAAGTGCTGGGATTCCAGGCATGAGGCACTGTACCCAGGCAAATGACCTCATCTGAATTACCTCGGTAAAGACTCTATCTCCAAGTTAGGTCTTAGAGTTAAGACTTTGACTTATCTTGTTGGGCAAAGCAATTCTACCCATAACAAGAGCAATGAGAGATTTGGAAGGTAGTTGAAGGCCACACAGCTGGTAAAAATGGGAGCTGCATTTCCAGTCCAGGTCGGACCTCAGCGCAGGCTCCTGCAGCCTTGCTGTTGGAGGCATCCTCTCAGGCCTCAAGCTTAGGGGCTTCTACCACCCCCAGGAGGGTCCCAGTCCTGGAGCCAGCCAGGACCAGTCAGCGGGAGGACATCAGGTAGGCCCAGAGCCACCCAGACCAGGCATGACAGGCATTGGCTTGGCCTGGTAGACACCCAGGAGCCTGAAGCTCCAGGCTTCTCTCCTGGACAGAGGTGCTACCATCTTTGTCACCGTTGTTTTGTGGGATTTCAGGGCATGTGCAAATAAATCTCCACGTGCAAGAATTTCAAAGGGTTCTGTCAAGGGGGCTGCCTACCCCCTCCCTCCAGATCCACTGGCTGCCTTGCTCATACCTGTCCTCACGACCACTTTGTCCCTGGATAGGACAAAGTGTAGGGCCAAGGTGATGCTCTCATGGACTGTAGTCTGAAGATGCTGGGATCAGAGGGGCCTCCCCAGACCCTTTCTTGTGTGTCCTGAGCCCTGGAAGCACCCACCCAGGGGCCCTGGCATCACTCAGGAGTTGATGGGAAGAAAGGGGCCTGACAAACCTTGTGGGTACCCCATGGTCAGTCCCTGCCTTGCGGGGCTGCCTCTGTCACCCCCACCCCCATCCTGCTTGGAAGGAAGCTCTAGGGTGTAAGCAGGAGAGAAAAAGCTGGAGGAGCCATGGGAAGGGGTGGTCCTGGACAGCTGGATATCCACCCTCGCTCCCTGCTAGCTCAGGATAAGTGGACAGTGTTTTGGGATGCTCCACTTTCGTTCCTGCTGTAAATAAACGGCCCCCAGGCACACTCGCACACTGGTCAGCTTTTCCGCCGGAGGAGATTAGAGAGGGGAAAGAGTTCCCGTTAAACACAGCAATTATTTAAAATCCTTCAAGGCAACGTGCAGGAGACAGTTTGCAAAACACTTTAGGAAACTCCAGCATCGAACCACGATGACACTGTCAAGTTGCAGATACAGTGGGAGAAAGAATGCCCCGATGTCAGCTCTCACAAAACACAGCACACGCAGTTTAGAGCAGCAGCGACAGCTATTAACCTGATCTGTTTGTTATGAGATAATGAGAGCATGCAGTTCTTTGATTTCCGCTAACTACCTTGGGAGCTTAACCCTTCCTCTGGAATGGTCTCCAGGCTGGAATGTGTTATCTGATTGCAGGCCGTCCTGGCAGGCTCCCCTGTGTGCTACGATTTCGGATGCTTGGGTGATAGACTCTGATCTCTGTGCATTACTGAGATTTCAAAAAGCTGGGGGAGCAGGTGAGCTGAGGGGGAAGGAAGAGCCACCACTGGTGGATGGAGTACGGGAACAAGCCCTCCATCTGTTGTAATCACCCGGCACGGTGAACTTGCAGGTTTGTCCTGATCAGAGGGGGACGTTGGGCAGGGAAAGGCAGGTCTGTAGGGCCCCACTCAGTCCTTGGTGTAAAAACGCAGGCTCTGGTGCCCCTCCTCTATCCCACAGCAGATAAGAATTCACCTCATTCCTCCCGGGAGTAAAGCATATGTGAACCCAAGAAAGTCTGATTAGGCTGGGCATGGTGGCTCACACCTGTAACCCCAGAATTTTGGGTGGCCAAGGTAGGAGGATCACTTGAACTCAGGAGTTCAAGACTAGCCTGGGAAACATAGTGAGACCCCCATCTCTATCAGAAAAAAAAAACAAAAAACAAAAAACAAAACAGGCTGGTGCAGTGGCTCACACATGTAATCCTAGCACTTTGGGAGGCTGAGGTGGGTGGATCACGAGGTCAAGAAATCGAGACCATCCTGGCCAACATGGTGAAACCCTGTCTCTATTAAAAATACAAAAATTAGCTGGGTGTGGTGGTGCACATCTGTAGTTTCAGCTACTTGGGAGGCTGAGGCAGGAGAATTGCTTGAACTCAGGAGGTGGAGGTTGCAGTGAGCTGAGATCGTGCCACTGCACACCAGCCTGGTGACAGAGCAAGACTCCATCTCAAAAAAAAAAAAAAAAATTAGCCAGATGTGGTGGTACACATCTGTAGTCCCAGCTACTTGGGAGGCTGAGGCAAGAGGATCACTTGAACCTGGGAGGTAGAGGCTGCAGTGAGCTATGTTTGTACCACTGTACTTTAGCCTGGGTGAAAGAGCAAGACCCTGTCTCCAAAAAAAAAAAAAGAAAGAAAGGAAAGAAAGAAAGAAAAGAAAGAAAGAAAGAAAAAGAAAGAAAGAAAGAAAGAAAGAAAGAAAGAAAGAGAGGAAGAAAGAAAGAAAAAGAAAAAGTTCTGGTTATACTTGAGCTGAGCGGAGAGAAGGCAAGTCACTTCTGCTTCCTTCTTAGAAGGGAACATTTCAAAGAACAGAAAGCAGACAGGCCTTTGTGAGGTGTGTCCTGAAATTTCTATCCCTTGGAGCACTCCCCTGGGCATTACTGATGCCCTAGGCAGTTCACATTGCATGGAATCTGAGGAACGCTCCTAATTGGTCCTGCATGCTTCTGAGCCAGTCCACTCCATCCTCCCTGGTTACCGGCTCCTCTATCACTATAAAACCAGCACATATGGCTCTCGTAGCCAGAGGGGTTTCTCTGCTGACTGGGAGCTGTGACAAGCCTGGCAATGTTCCCTATCAAGGCCCAGTGGGTAGTGTCTGGGGTCAGAGCCCACTCTTGTGTCTTCCCCACACACCAGGTTCTGTGAGATCTTGACCAATGACACTGAGGGTCTTGGACTTGCAGCTGGAGGGGTGGTGGTCCATGCATCAGCAAGCATTCCCTGGAACTTGGATCAGAACCTGCACCTTCTGCGTGAGAATATGCATATGCTGTCAGGACCTTCAGGTGATCTGCGTGCTCCTCATGACTTGAGAAGAGCTTCTCTGGGTGTGTTAGTCCATTTTCAAACTGCTAATGCCTGAAACTGGTAGTTTGTACAGGAAAGACGTTTAAGGGACTCCTAGTTCCACATGGCTGGGGGGGCCTCACAATCACAGTGGAAGGGAAAGAGGAGCAAGTCACATCTTACATGGCTGGCAGCAGACAAAGAGAGAGCTTCTCCAGGGAAACTCTCCCTTCTAAAACCATATCATGTGAGAACAGCATATTCACTATCATGAGAATAGCATGGGAAAGACCCATCCCCATGATTCAAGTACTTCCCACTGGGTCCCTCCCAGAACACATGGGAATTCAAGATGAGATTTGGGTGGGGACACGGCCAAACCATATTACTGGGGTTCACGAACCCAAGCTAAACAGCAGGTCCTCCCAAGGAGAGCAGAAGGGGAGGAATCTCCAGATCTGCCCAATCTAAAGGAAAAGTCCCAAACGGGAGGCTCTTTGCTCATGGGAAAGAAATGGCTGCCTTTTGAGCTGGGCTACTTACAGGGTCAAGTGAAGCATGTACTCCACAGCATAGGTGAGAGATGACGCACTCTAGGAGAGAAAGTGAGTATGTTGAGAACACAAGACAAAAATAGAGAAGCTCCCTCAAGCCTGCATCATCTTCCCACTCACCTGGGATGTGCTCAAGCTATTACCCTCTGCCCTCTACTGGGCTCCATGGGAAATACAACTGGTTGGGTGGGTGGGTGGAGAAGAAAAGAATTTATCACCAGGTCTGATGTGACTGCACAGCATTTCTTTTCTTTCTTTTTTAATTTTTAATTTTTTTTTTGTAGAGATGGAGTCTCCCTATCTTGCCCAGACTAGTCTCAAACTCCTGGGCTCAAGCAATCCTCCCACCTTGGCCTCCCAAAGTGCTGGGATTACAGGTGTGAGCTACCTTTCCCAGCCCCAGTGAAACTTTCAATAACAACAATAAAGACTATGATTGATCATCATAGCCAGCATTTACTGAGGACAGTTCTGTTCCAGGCACTCTATTCTGGGGTCTTTATTTTTTTGAAATTTTAAATTTTGTATAGAGACAAGATCTCACTATATTGCCCAGGCTGGTCTCAAACTCCTGGCCTCAAGCCGTCTTCTCACTCCCCAAAGCTCTGGGATTACAGATGTGAGCCACCAAGGTCAGCGGTAAAGAATGTTTTGGCTCCAATTTGTGGCCACTGCCAAGAGGAGAAAAGGGATTGAGCAAAAGTGTTTCAAGGAGAGTGGTCCAGCTGCTGGGCACAGTGGCTGATGCCTGTAATCCCAGCAGTTTGGGTGGTCGAGGGGGGTGGATCACCTGAGGTCAGGAGTCCAAGCCCACATGTTGAAACCCTGTCTGTACTAAAAATACAAACATTAGCTATGTGTGGTGGCAGGTGCCTGTAATCTCAGCTACTCAGGAGGCTGAGGCAGGAGAATCACTTGAACCCAGGAGGTGGAGGTTGTAGTGAGCTGAGATCGTGCCACTGCAGCCTGGGCAACAGAGCAAGACTCCATCTCAAAAACATAAAAGAGAGTGGTCCAAAGAGCTCCTGTGTGAATTTTGGCTGTCCATCTTATAAGCCATGGAAAATTTCCTTTTAAAAAATAGAATGTTAAAAAACATAATTTCTCCCTCAGTCTTAAAGAATACATTAATAGACATGGAAAGACTGATTTTTCAATGAAGAACTCACCAAGTCAGCCAGAGAAAATAAAATATAGTAATAACAAATGCACGTGCACGCATGCACACACGCACACACACACACACACACCAGCCCCAAAAGCTTAAACACACAGCATCTTAATAAGGCACCAAAATGCCTGCTGGTTATGTTTACACTCTTTTTAATTGTGCTAAAATATACATAACATAAAATTTACCATTTTAATCATTTCTTCTTCTTCTTTTTTTTTTTTTCCAAGAGACAGAGACCTGCTCTGTCACCCAGGCTGGAGTGCAGTGATGCAATCATAGTTCACTGCAGCCTCAAACTCCTGGGTTCCAGCAATCCTCCTGCCTCGGCCTCCTGAGTAGCTGGGACTACAGGCATAAGCCACCATGCCTGGCCCATTGTAATTATTTCTAAGTGCACATTTGAGGGGCATTAAGCACATTCTCAGTGCTGTGCATCCATTACTACCATCCACCTCCAGAACTTTTTCATCTTCCCAAACTGAAACTCTGCCCCCATTCAACAACTTCTCATCTCCCTGTCTGTATTAGTCAGGGACAGAATTAATGGAATATTTGTAATATATATATATATATATATATATATATATATATATATGTTGGGATTCACTTGGGGTGGCTGGCAAAATATTGAGAGAAATATAGGGAAGTTATAGATTATAGTTTCAAACCTTTTGGAAGGCCAAAAGATTTCAATGAGACTGGCTGAAGGCAGCCAGTTCTTACTTTAGAACATTAAGTCATAGAAGTGAAGATTAGGATAATAAAAGCTTCCTCAGTTAAGTCTGTTTACCCCACATGCCTTTGCTCCTACTCTAATTTGTTTACTCATGTGAACTTCCTGCTGGATGGCCCTCTCAGGGGGAGGTCGAAGGGGAGTTACCTGTTAATGGTCTTTATTTGGCGCCCTGAAACCAAGACCTTTTATCACTCCTAAAACCACTCTTTTAACCATGTTAATTATCCACAAGTGTGTTGACTTGGAACCTCTGTTATTAAATCTATACGGAATAAATGCGAGGAGAAACAGGGAGTCCGCGTTCGGTTAGCTGCAATTGCCCTCTGAAAGCAGTTGACACCATCCCTAGCCCACTCGAATCACTGTACTGGGTGTGAGAGTGTGTTCATTCATCTGTGGCTAAGTCAGGGTCTGCAGGACAGACCTCCGCAGGTGGTGATCAGTGTCTTGGGGGGTGACCCCGACATGATACCCGTCACAGCTGGCACCCGAACATATAAAGGGGAGTTTATTAAGCATTAACTCACACGATGACAAGGTCCCACAATAGGCTGTCTACAGGCTCAGGAGCAAGGAGAGCCAGTCCGAGTTTCAAAACTGAAGAACTTAGAGGGCAGGAAGCATCCAGCACAGGAGAAAGATAGAGGATGGAAGGCAAGGCCAGTCTCTCTTTTCACATTTTTCTGCCTGCTTATATTCTAGACCCGCTGGCAGCTGATTAGATGGTGCCCACCCAGATTAGGGGTGAGTCTGCCTTCCCCAGCCCACTGACTCAAATGTTCATCTCTTTTAGCAGCACTGTCACAGACACATCCAGGATCAATACTTTGTATCCTTCAGTCCAATCAAGTTGACGCTCAGTATTAACCATCACACCATCCTCCCAGCTCCTGATAACCTGTCTTCTACTTTCCATTTCTATGAATTTGGTAACTCTAGGTGCCTCAGATACGTGAGTTATATGTTTTTAAATTAGCCGAATTAAACTAAACTATTTAGTTTTACTAAAAAGAAAAAGGCATGGCGAGGCACACGTTGCAATCTCTAATCATAAAAAATAAAATTTGCAAAATAAAAAATGTGGCCCACACACATTTTTTTTCTAGAAATGGACCGCAAACAAATTTAAAATATAAAATGTTTTAACAAGAAAAGAAAGGAAGCAGCCGATTATAATGGCCAAGCAGTTGCTTAAGGAAAGTTCCAGAAAGTGATAGGGGGTGGTGAGGAAGCCAGTCCTTTCCTGCCTAAGCTGGGAAGCCCCATGTCTACCCATTGATTCTCCCCCAAGCTGCTGGAGACCTGCTCACGGGCGTGTATAAGCTGAGCGGC
Organism: Cacajao melanocephalus; assembly: GCA_963573385.1. Taxonomy (NCBI): domain Eukaryota; kingdom Metazoa; phylum Chordata; class Mammalia; order Primates; family Pitheciidae; genus Cacajao; species Cacajao melanocephalus. The sequence goes on from CAUYLG010059835.1 coordinate 10,513, forward strand.
TCTCCTGTCCCAGCTGTCACAGTTCCATTGGGAGGGTAGCCAGAGGCAACAGGTTTGGGTTCTGAGCCAGGACATTAGGAAGCCAAGCAGCCCACCCCCACCACCCAGATGTCAGAGGCATTTGAATTGGAGCAACTCCATTTTAAATCGGAGCTGGTTAAAATGAGACTGAGGCCTACTGGGCTGCATTCCCAGATGGTTAAGGCATTCCTAGTCACAGGATGAGACTGGAGGTCTGCAATAGATACAGGTCATAAAGACCTTGCTGATAAAACAGGTTGCAGGAAAGAAGTTGGCAAAACCCACCAAAACCAAGATGGCCACAAGAGTCACCGCTGGTTGTTCTCACTGCCACACTCCCACCAGCACATGACAGTTTACAAATGCCATGGCAACGTCAGGAAGTTAGCCTATGGTCTAAAAAGGGGAGGCATATATAATCCATCCCTTGTTGAGCATATCATCAAGAAATAACCATAAAAATGGGTAACTAGCAGCTCTCGGGGCTGTTCTCTTTATGGAGTAGCCATTCTTTATTCCTTTACTTTCTGAATAAACTTGATTTCTCGTTACTTCATGGGCTTACCCTGAATTCTTTCTTGCATGAGATCCAAGAACCCTCTCTTGGGGTCCAGATTGGGACCTCTTTCCTGTAACACAGGCTCTCCTGCTCCCGTTTAATGGGTATGCCCTAGGGCCCCTCGGCAGGGGCCAGCTCCAAGTCTGGGCTGGACCCTTCCCTTCCCCTCTGTGATCCTGGCTTCCTGTTGCTGAGGTAAGAAACCGTCCAGAAAGGCCCTCACCCAGAGCCCCCTAAACCCTTGAAGGAGACTCCCCCTTCCCTCCAAATCATGCATTAGTTTTCTCCCTACAAATGACCCCACAGTCGACTTCCTTTACCTCCAGGGAGAGTTCAGTGACCTCTCCTTGATGAGTTAAACATCAAATCCTCTATAAAAGCTGCTCTGGACTCTGCCTGGGTTCTCAGCGTCTGGCAAAAACATTTGCAGACCAAGGTCTGTGAGCATATCTCGCTGGGATTTTTTCTGAGAGCTCTAGTGATTTCTCTTCTAAATTACATCATGGGGCAAAGTGAAATGGAGAGATTCAGAGTGCCTGTCCTTTTTAAAAAATGAACCATTTCAAGCACAGAGCTTGATGGAGGGTAGACAGCATGGATTTGCTCCCACAAGCTACTTGCCTCCCACAAGGCCCTCTCTCCCCTTCCCACTTGGAATTACCTTTGTCTAGGAAGAGGATTTCACTCTGGGTCTTTGAGAACACTTCTCAGGTCTGACCGTGGCTTTGGGAAGAAGAGTCCCAGCCTGAGGGTCTTGTTGAGAGTTTTAATATCCTCTTGGGGACAAGTTTGCCTTTCTTTCAAAAGGGGAATCAATTGGGGACATGAGGATGTCTCCCTGCCTTTGCTCTCCCCGCATCCCCCCACATCCTTCTCTGGAAAGGAGATGAGGATGAGAATGACCTCCCTCTGCAGGACTAAGTGGGCGCTGATTTTTTTTTTTTTTCTTTTTGAGACTGAGTTTCACTCTTGTTGCCCAGGCTGGAGTGCAATGGCATGATCTCAGCTCACTGCAACCTCCGCCTCCTGGGTTCAAGAGATTCTCCTGCCTCAGCGTCTGGAGTAGCTGGGATTACAGGCATGCACCACCACGCCTGGCTAATTTTGTATTTTTAGTAGAGACGGGGTTTCTCCATGTTGGTCAGGCTGGTCTCAAACTCCCAAACTCAGGTGATCCGGCTGCCTCAGCCTCCCAAAGTGCTGGGATTACAGGCGTGAGCCACCTCGAGGTGGGCACTGATTTGATGAAGGACTTCACTCTCTGTCAGGCTCAGCTGCAGGGAGGGCAGATAGGGCCGGACAGGGGGCTGTGGCAGGGTCTGCGCTGGGGAGATCGGAGCAGGACCATCTGCAGAGTGGAGGCGGGAGCGTTGGAGAGCTCAGGGCCCAGACAGTTCCCAGGCGATCCTGGGAGACTGGCTTTGATACCATCCCAGAATTTGCTTCTGAGTCAAAGCAAAGGGATGAATTTGTTAGCTGGAACACGGCCCTGAATTCTCCCCAGGAAATTCACTGAACGAGAGATTTAACCTGAGAGAGTTCTAGCCCAGCGATGAATCACCCGACTTCCCATCCATCTTTCAGAGCCCACGTTTCACTTTCCTACCTTGGATTAGATAAATTAATGCAGAACATCCCGAAACTCCTGGGGTGCTTTGAAGTTTTCAAAGCGCCTCTGCCTACATTATCTCCTGTGATCCCCCTGGCAGCCCCCACAGGTGAATGGGCGAGGAGGTTGGGGTGTGGTCCTCATACAAATGGAGGCACAGAAGAACACTGAGGTGAATGACTTTCCCCAGGTCCTGGCCTGAGGATCAGAGCCCAGGTCTCCTGCCTCATTGCTCGGGTGGTTCTGGAATTCAGGCTGTTTCACACCGTGGTGTAGGGAGAAGCATGAACCCAGAGGTTGGAGCCACGGCTTAGACAAATCACTTCTTTTGCCTGAGCTGTGTCTCCTCTTCCTTTTTTTTTTTTTTTTTTTTTTGAGACAGAGTCTTGCTCGGTTGCCCAGGCTGGTGTGCAATGGCATGATCTCAGCTCACTGCAACCTCTGCCTCCTGGGTTCAAGCGATTCTCCTGCCTCAGCCTCCCAAGTAGCTGGGATTACAGGTGCCCGCCACCAAGCCCATATAATTTTTGTAATTTTAGTAGACATGAGGTTTCACCATGTTGTCCAGGCTGGTCTCGAACTCCTGAACTCAGGTGATCCTCTTTTTGTTTTTTTGAGATGGGGTCTGACTCTGTCACCCAGGCTAGAATGCAGTGGCACAATCTTGGCTCACTGCAACCTCCACCTGTCAGGCTCAAGTGGTCCTCCCACCTCACCCTCCAGAGTAGCTGGGACTACAGTTGCACACTACCACACCTGGCTAACGTTTGTACTTTTTGTAGAGACAGGGTCTCAGTGTGTTGCCCAGGCTGGTCTTGAACTCCTAGGCTCAAGCTGTCCTCCCGCCTCAGCATCCTGAGTACCTGGAATTACAATTTTTAAATTTTTTGTAGATTTGGAGTCTCACTATGTTGCCCAGGCTGGTCTAAAACTCCTGTTCTCAAGCAATCCTCCTGCCTCGCCTCTCAAAGTGCTGGGATTACAAGCATGAGCCACCGCACCCGGCCTCTCCTCCTTTTTTAATGGCTGGGCTGGGCTCTCTAGAACTGCAATGTCCAACATGGTAGTAACTCACCCCATGTGACTTTTAAAATTTAAACTAATTTAAATTAAATAAACATTAAAAGCTTGTTCCTCAGTCCAACCAGCCCCATCCAAAGTGCTCCGTAACTGCATGTGACTAATGGCTCCCATATTGGATGGCACAGAAATAACATTTCTGTCATCACAGAAAGTTCTATTGTCCAGCAATAGGACAGGGCTGGTCAAACTGCAGCCTCAGGCCAAATGCAGTCTGCTGTTTGTTTTTGTAAATAAAGTTTGGTCTGAACAGGGACGCACCCATTTCTTTATATATCATCCTTGGCCCCTGTTGTGCAAACAGCACAGATCTGAGTAGTTGTGACCAAGATGATATGGCCCAAAAGACCTAAAATATTCACTGTTGGGTCCTTTACAGAAAGCATGCCGATCTCTGTCGTGGAAGATGGAAAATCTCCACTCAGACCACTCGGTGTCATTCAGAATCCCAGAATCATCCCAAACTACAGAGATCCCTCCTATCCCTGCCCTGGTTATTGGAATTCATGGAACACACCTGCCCCTGTGTGTGTTTCCAGAAAGGAAATGTACTTCTTTACTTTTTTTTTCTATGTTTTGAGACAGGGTCTCACTCTATTCTCCTGACTGGAGTGCAGTGATATGATCAGGGTTCACTGCAGCCTTGACCTCCTAGACTCCCAGACTCAAGTGATCCTCCTGCCTCAGCCCCACCAGTAGCTGAGACTACAGGCACGTGCCATCACACCTGGTTAATTTTTTTTTTGAATACAGGCAGTTCTCATTATGTTGTCCAGGCTGTTCTGGAACTCCTGAGCTCAGACAATCCTCTGGTCTCAGCCTCCCAAAGTGCTGGGATTACAAGCATGAGCCACTGTGCCCAGCCCTAACAATGTTCAATTTAAGGCCAATCCCATTTCCTCTGTTCCTCTACCCACTTTAGGTGATCCCTGGATTCTTTTGAAGCAAATTTCAGTCATTCTGTCATTTAATACATAAATATTTTAGTATGCATCTCTCAAAAACATAAGCATGATACCTGTATAACAGCTAAAGATATTCACCAGAATTCCTTAATATCATCAAATGGGCAGTGTTCAAAGTTCCCTAATCATCTCACAGATACTTTTTCTTGTATTATTTTAAAATCTGCATTGGGATCTAAATCAGATCCATACATTGTGATGGGAGGCTGGGTCTCTTGCCTCCTTTAACCTACACCCTCTCCCTTTTTTCCTTACAGTTCACTTGGTGAAAAAATGGGATCATTTGCCTATAGAGCTAGTCACAGCCTGCACAGTCTGGAATTATTATTATTATTGAGACAGGGTCTTGCTCTGTCCCCCAGGCTGGAGTGCAGTAACATAATCACGGCTCACTGCAGCCTCAATCTCCTGGGCTCAAGTAATCCTCCCACCTCAGCCTCCAGAGTAGTTGGGACTGCAGGGATATGTCAACACACCTGGATAATTTTTGTATTTTTTAGATGGAATTTTGTCATGCTGCCCAAGCTGGTCTCCAACTCCTGGCCTCAAGTTATCTGCCCACTTTGGCTTTCCAAAAAGCTGAGATGACAGGCCATCATCTGGATTTTGATGATGACATCTCCATGGTGTCATTTGACTTGTTCCTCTGTCCTCTTCATTTTCTGTAGATCAGTATGTTGGATCGAGTCTTGATCACTTCAGTTTTTGGTGTTTGGCAGGAATATCTCATTGTGTAGTGACCTGTCCTTCCACTGGGGGGCACAGAGCGCTTGGTTTGTGCCTTTTTTTAGACGGTGTTCCTGTCTTCAATGGTCATTGCTTAGATCCATTAGTTCATTAGGAGATGTAAAATGCTCATATTCGATTCTGCATTCCTCTTCCTTAATTAGCTAGAATACCTCTATAACAAGGACCTTCCGCTTATCAGCCATGTGGTCATGCTGATGTATCATTGCTATAAGAAAGGTAGGATAAATGCTTAAATTTTTTCCCTTTTACTGACCAGTTTTCAAAATAATGAGGGGGGTATCCTACTATTCTCCAAAAGTAATCAATGGGGATTTTTTTGCTTCTTTTTTTTTTATGAATCATGGATTCATGGACTTCAACCCATTCACTTTGTTTCAATCCATTCGACTAGTTAACCTCAAGGATGTCAGAGTATAGAAGAGACTCTGCCAGATCAACTCTTCCTACATCACTGACCAGCCAACTTCTGAACACAAAATCAAGCTGGCTGGGGCCAGCGTCCCTTCACCTTGTCACAGGTCATAGGAGAGTCTTCTCCTGCACACCACCCTGGTCAAAGCAAGACCTGCTTTTGTGCAGATGCGTGCTTCAGAGACAGAGCAACAGATGCTCTAGAACCAAGGCAGGGGGTTGGAGGGGCCGGGCACCTCTCTTGCTCAAGAGTGAATCACCAAGGATGCAGGCGCTCATATCTGTAGTCCCAGCACTTTAGGAGGCTGAGGCAGGAGGATCTCTTAGGGCCAGGAGTTTGAGGCTGCATTGAACCACGATTGCACCACTGCTCTCCAGCCTGGGCAACACAGGCAAGACCTCATCTCTACAAAAAATTTTAAAAATCAGCAGGGCATGGTGGTGTGCCCCTGTAGTCCCAGCTACTTGGGAGGCTGAGGCAGGAGAATCACTTGAGCCCAGGAATTTGAGGCTGCAGTGAGCTATGATTGATTGCACCACTGCACTAGAGCCTGGGAAACAGAGTGAGACCCTGTCTCTTTAAAAAGAGAGAGAGAGAGAGAGTGAGACACCTGCATTCAACTTTTCATGGTGGGCAGTGCCCTCTTGGGCTATGGTTAATGCAGTCACTAATCCTAAGCCTTAAAATGCACACATACAAACATATACATTACACACACACACACAGACATGCACACAACTGCTGTTCATGAGGAAAAATAATTTCTGTTCCCACGGGCTCTACACACAGATGCTCTCATAGCTCATAATTGGTCAACTTATCGAGTTTGACAAGGAAATAGATTTTGCTTCAGAAGGCACAGCTACGTCTACCTCTGTGTAAGTTTCCTTTTGACTCCCCCTACCTCAGAACTCAGGCTGTTACCAAGCAGTGAAATCCTGGACTAACAAGAGAATGTCTAGTTTAAGAGGGATTTCTCTAGAAGTCCAATGCACTATCCATTGTGCCACAGAGCCACCTTAAGGGGGATTTCTGATGCCATTTCCAAAGCCCGCAGATATTCACCAGTATTCCGTTTATTTTATTTGCTCATTCCCTGCTCAGGACAGGATATTGGAGGTGAATTATTTATATTCCAAGAAACCAAAAGAGAGAGGAAAAAAAGAAAGAGCAAGGAAACAGTAATTTCTGTATGGCTGTTTTTCAGGTTTCTGCCGATCTTACTAAAAATATTTTATTCTTACTCCATTTTTGTATAGAAAATTTCACTTGTGTACTGCCACTGACAAGCAACATTCCTGATTTATTTAAAATATTTATACTGAATTGCAACATTAAGATAGACACATGCATTAGCAGGAGTGATTCAGAACAATGTGCCCACGAAGTTTATTTTTGAATCAAAGTTGAGAAGGCTGTGTGTCTACAAACATCAAATGACTCATTTTTCGCTAATTACTGACACCTGCAGCCGATTCACTCTCTGCTAAAACTCAGCATTTCAGTTAATTTCTACTCTAATTAGTGTGGTAACAAATGCATCTCCTACTTGATATAGAACTGCAGAGAGCTGCACAATGACTTTGGGGGCTTCCAACTTTCTTCCTAAAATTCTAGCAGAGAAATCTAGAAATGGTAATGGTTGAGCTTCACAGCCTGACCCAGGTGTTCAGAGCTCCCTCCACCAAAGGGCAGGGCTGCTTTGAAGGCAATCTTTTAAGATGGGGTAGTGGGCCGGAGGCTGAGGCGGGTGGATCATGAGGTCAAGAGATCAAAACCATCCTGGCCAACATGGTGAAACCCCCATCTCTACTAAAAAATACAAAAATTAGCTGGGCATGGTGGCACGTGCCTGTAGTACCAGCTACTCGGGAGGCTGAGGCAGGAGAATTGCTTGAACCCAGGAGGCGGAGGTTGCAGTGAGCCGAGATCGCGCCACTGCACTCCAGCCTGGTGCCTGGCGACAGAGCGAGACTCTGTCTCAAACAAACAAACAAACAAAAAAAGATGGGGTAGTAGAGTCTGCAGGGGCTGGGGGTCAGACAATCCTGGGTTCGCATTTCTGCCCTGCCATTCATGCACTGTGTCACCTTTTTTTGCCCTGCCATTCATGTGCTGTGCCACCTTGGGCAAATCGCTTAGCCCCTCTGAGCCTTAAGATGGAGAGAAGCTATCAGTCCCATATCACTGAGACGTCATCCAGGAAAAGTGCGGGAACATGGGAGGTGGTCCATCCTCACTATTCCCATGGTTACAGCTCAAGATCAGACCAATTTTCTTTATTTCCCTCCCTCCCTCCCCTCCCTTCCTTCCTTCTTTTCTTTCTTTTCTCTTTCTCTCTCTCTCTCTCTGAGATGCAGTCTCCCTCTGTTGCCCAGGCTAGAATGCAGTGGCACAATCTTGGCTCACTGCAGCCTCCACCTACCGGATTCAAGTGATTCTGCTGCCTCAACCTCCTGAGTAGCTGGGACTATAGCCGCGTGCCACCACACCCAACTAATTTTTATATTTTCTTTAAGTAGAGACAGGGTTTTGCGATGTTGGCCAGGCTGGTCTTGAACTCATAAGCTCAAGCGATTTACCCTCCTCAGACTCCCAAAGGGTTGAGATTATAGGCGTGAGCCGCTGTGGCCAGCCCAGACCCTCTTTTCTCAACTCTCAAAACCACCCCTGCCAAAGTGACCCCCACCTTTGAGTTCCCCAGCCTTAGCTTCTGACAATTTCGACTGCTACTATGTGGTCATGTCTGGTTCCGGCCTCCAGCCAGCGTCAGATGTGCAAGATATGACCTGTCTCTTACCTTAGTTGGCCTTTTTCTTTCCCAAGCCCAACCCTCTGTATGGAGAACACCAAAAAAAAAAAAAAAAAAGAAAAGGAAAAAAGATAAAAGATTTGATAGTCACCCTGTGTTTGGCACCCAGCGTGTAATGACAATAATAATGTTTTCTCTGTTCCAAGCTGCTTTGCAGAGCCCTTTATAGGCATTGACTCATTAAATCTTCATGACTCCCGCGAGATACATACTCTCATTTCCCCATTTTATGGATGAGAAAACCGAGACTTCAGAGAAAAATAGTCCAAGAAGGTATAAACAAGACAATTCACAGAAGAGGACATCAAAATTGCCTATCGGGCTTAGAAAGAGTTATTCGGCCTCACCAGCAGTCAAGGAAGCGCAAATTAAATTAATTATGGGATACTATTTTTCATCTGTTAGACTAGAAAATGAACAGTAACTTCCAATGCCTCAAGAACGTAAGAAGCCCAGTACTCAAATTCCTTGTTCATGAGTGTGAATTGCTTTAAACTTTACACAAATTAACCTTACAATGTCTATTAAAATTTAAAATGTATGCTCTTTGAGCAAGAAACCTCACTTTTGGGAATCTGTCCTACACAAGTAGAACCAACGACTCACGAAAAATATAGAGGAGGATGTTTATTGTAGCACTGTTTGAAACAAGGAAAATGACTTTTTTTTTTTTTTTTTTTTTTTGAGAAAGAGTCTTGCGCTGTCACCCAGGCTGGAGTGCAGTGGCGCGATCTTGGCTCACTGCAACCTCCGCCTCCCGGGTTCAAGTGATTCCCCTGCCTCAGCCTCCTGAGTAGCTAGGACTACAGGCATCCGCTACTACACCCAGCTAATTTTTGTATTTTTAGTAGAGATGGGTTTTTACCATGTTAGGCTGGTCTTGAACTCCTGACCTTGGGTGATATACCCGCCTCAGCCTCCCAAAGTGCTGGGATTACCAGCCAGAAAATGAATGATCGTTACTGCATGGTTTGTAGTGGGGGAAAAGGCAGCAACTCAAGGATGGTGTAGTATTGTTTGCAATGGGGGAAGATAGAAACAAACTAAATTTTCTATAGAGTAGCTGGATATATTTAGGCATATCCATATTATAGAATACTATGTAGCAGTTTCAAATAATGAATTAAAACTCTACTGCTGGATTGCTGAGTGAAAAATCAACCCAACCTACTCCTTGAAATGTCACAAATAGAGCAAAGCTTTTGAATAAGGAGAGACCATGCTGCATTGTATTACAGGGGGGAAATATCAAACTGCCTTCCCAACCCATTCAGAAACCCCCAGCAATTTCCAAAAATTCCTAAAATTGTCTCCAGCCCCTGTTTGACAATCCACCAAGCATTTTTGCATAACATTGAGCATTTAAAACACTAATACTGGGGCGGGTAGATTGCCTAAACTCAGGAGTTCAAGACCAGACTAGGCAACATGGAGAAACCCTGTGTCTACAAAAAATACAAAATAATTAACCGGGTGTGGTAGTGCATACCTGTAGTCACAGCTACTAGGGAGGCTGAGGTGGGAGGATCGATTGAAATCAGGTGGGAGATCGAGGCTACAGTGAGCCGTGATTGTGCCACTGCACTCCAGCCTGGGTGACAGAGTGACACCCTGTCTCTAAGAAAAACAGACAAAAACCAAAAACCCCAATAACCTAATTATTTAACCCGGAATGAACATAATAGAGGGTATGTGTGTCTGCACTCATCATGAATGCTTCCTTTCTTGACTGTAATTAGCGAACCCTGTGACCTAACTAAGCAAATGGGGAAATATTATGTTAAAGATATACAATGGGCCAGACACAGTGGCTCACACCTGTAATCTCAGCACCTTGGGAGGCTGAGGAAGGCGGACCAAGAGGTCAGGAGTTCAGCCTGGCCAACATGGTGAGACCCCGTCTCTACTAAAAATACAAAAATTAGCTGGGCATGGTGGCACTTGCCTGTAATCCCATCTACTGAGGTGGCTGAGGCAGGAGAATTGCTTGAACCAGTACCTGGGAGGCAGAGGTTGCAGCGAGCCAACATCGCGCCACTGCACTCTAGCCGGGGCTCCAGAGTAAGACTCTGTCTCAAAAAAAAAATTAAAAAAAAGATGTACAATGTATGCAAGTAAGACTTAGCAAAGTGAAATAAACAAGGGGACTTTTGATAATGGTTGTTTGCTGATTGGAGAGTTGTCTGAGTGAGGGGCAGCCCCACTATTTCCCCTATCTGACTCCTGACCCACCCAGGTGCTTCCCCCTGCAGCCCTGAGCCAGCTGCCTCTGGTTTTCAGGGATCAGTGAGTGTAAACTCTTTCCTTCCTAGCAATCATTCTCATGTCTGCATGTCTTAGCATCCCAGATTAAAGCAACTCCCAGGTGTGTGAAAACATCAGGCTTGTTTGTAGGGCAGAGTCTTGGCTGTGAGGAGAGGCGGGAGATGTGTGTCCTCCTTCCTGGCACTCCCAGGGCCATGGGGAAAGAAGCAAGTGGAGTGCGGTGAGGTGGGGACTGAAACAGGGGAAGGGCCACGCAGCAGCCCTGGGGGCCTAGAGGAGCCACCGCCCCCACTGCTGCAAGCCAGAGAGAGGCTTCTCAGAGGAGGGAGACTGGAAGTACTTGGTGGGGAAAGGGCAGACGTCTGTCAAGGACACCCACAAAGGTGATGCAGGAGGAAGCGCTGTGGAGGGGAGACCAGGGCCCGTCCAGAGACTGGCCAGTAAGAATAGGAAAGGCTGCTGACATCCACAGGGCCTGGTCATGGCAATCCTGATGAAACCTGCTAGGCTGTCTGCACCCTGCCCATTAGGCAAAAGGAGCCACTCAAGAGGATTCTGACCAGCTGATGCCAGTTTCAGCTGAATCTGGTCTGTGGCTGGGGGCAGATTGGGAGAAATCAACGCGTCACTCAGTTTGTGTTGACGGGATCAATGGCGGCTGCCATTGGCAGATGTTGCATCTGGTATGAAGTGAAGGGAGAAGTTTGGAGCCAGGGCTTGGTGGCTGCAATGTGTGTGTGTTGGGAGAGAAATAAGCCAGGGAGCTCCCTGCTCCCGGCTTGGAAGCTGGGTGAGTGCTGGAGCATTTTGTGGAGCAGGGCCACAAAGTCAGCCCTTGGTTTGGGAGTAGACACATCCTGTGAGAAGAAGGCATCCTGACCTGGTGCAGCAGCTCACTCTGTAATCCCAACACTTTGGGAGGCCAAGGCACGAGGATTGCTTGAGCCCAGGGGTTCAAAACCAGCCTGGGTGATATGGTTTGCATCTATGTTCCCAGCCAAATCTTATGTTGAATTGTTAGCCCCGATGCTGCAGGTGGGGCCTGGTGGGAGCTGATTGGCTCATGGGGGAGGACGTCTCTCTTGCTGTTCTCGTGATACTGAGTGAGTTCTTGAGAGATCTGGTTGTTTAAAAGTGCGTGGCATCTCCTCACCCTCTCTTCTTCCTCCTTCGGCCATGTGAGATGTGTCTGCTTCCCCCTTTCCTCTACCATGATTGTGAGTTTCCTGAGGCCTCCCCAGCCATGCTTCCTGTATAGTCTGTGGAACGGTGAGTCAATTAAACCTCTTTTCTTTATAAATAACCCAGTCTCAGGTAGTTCTTTATAGCAATGCGAGAACAGACTAATACACTAGGAAACATAGCAAGACCCTACCTCTACAAAGTAACAAAAAAATTAACTGGGCATGGTGGTGCATGCCTGTAGTTCCAGCTACTCAGCCTGTAGTTTGAGCTACTCAGGAGGCTGAGGCGGGAGGTTTGCTTGAGCCCAGGAGGTTAAGGCTGCAGTGAGCTATGATTGAGCCACTGCACTCCAGCCTGGGTGACAGAGTGAGAACCTGTCTTAAAACAAACAAAAAGGCCAGGTATGGTGACTCACACCTGTAATCCCAGCACTTTGGGAGGCCAAGGTGGGCAGATCACCTGAGGTCAAGAGTTCAAGACCAGCCTGGCCAACATAGTAAAACCCTGTCTCTACTAATAATACAAAAATCAGCCAGGCATGGTAGTAGGCACCTGTAATCCCAGTTGCTTGGGAGGCTGAGGCAGGAGAATCACTTGAACCTGAGAGGCAGAGGTTGCAATGAGCCAAGATTGTGCCACTGCATTCCAGCCTGGGTAACAAAGTGAGACTCTGTCTCAAAAAAAAAAAAAAAAAAATACTGGGTGTGATGGCTCACACCTGTAATCCCAGCACTTTGGGAGGCTGAAGCAGATGGATCACCTGAGGTCAGGAGTTCAAGACCAGCCTGGCCAACATGGTGAAACCCTATCTCTACTAAAAATACAAAAATTAGCCAGGCGTGGTGGCAGGCGCCTGTAATCCCAGCTACTTGGGAAGCTGAGGCTGGAGAATCTCTTGAACCCGGGAGGCAGAGGTTGCACTGAGCTGAGATCATGCCACTGCACTCCGGCCTGGGTGACAAAAGAAAAATGCTGTCTCCAAAAAAAAAAAAAGGTAAAAGAAAAAAGGCGTCCTGAATTTAGTCAAGGGGACATTGAACCTGTGTTGTATTCTCACCAATTTAGGCCAACCTCATCAACTCCTTTCCCCTGTCTCTCCCTCCCTGTCTTTTTTTCTCCTTCTCTCCTCCCTAAAATACATTTTGAGCATCAAGTATTGGGCAGCCTATACATGACGTTAAGGAAAATTTGGCAATCATTGTAGGTGACATAAAATTCATTAAAGAGAACCTCAGTTTTAACTTTACTACTCAGAATGTGAATCTATTTCTCCAAAACTAGGGTGGAATGCTGAATAGAGGCATATATGAGAGAAAAAGCTCTAGGCTGGGCACTGTGGCTCATGCCTATAATCCCAGCACTTTGAGAGGCCAAGGTGTGAGGATCACTTAAGCTCAGGAGTTTGAGACCGGCCTAGGCAAGATGGCCAAACCCAGTCTCTACCAAAAACAATTTATTTTTAAGAAGCAAAAATTAGCCAGGTGTGGTCACATGCCCCTGTAGTCCCAGCCACTTGAGAGGCTGTGGTAGGAGAATTGCTTGAGCTCAGGAGGCAGAGGCTGTCGTGAGCCAAGATCGTGCCACTGCACTCCACCCTGGGTGACAACAAGACCCTGTCTCTGGGGGGGAAAAAGTCTGCCCATATGAGTTGAGCGACCTCACAAAGATATCCTGTCTGAGCTTGTTTTTCCATCTCTAAAATACAATACAAACTCTCTCACGGGGTGTAGTAGGGCCCAGTGAAATTACTATGCTAGGGTTATTATTACCTTCCTTCTCATAGCAGTTCTTATTTTTGACTTTGGAGGTATTAAATATTCCGCCCATGCCAGAGCGAGGATCTCCTTCTCACCTTCTGTCTGAATTGTGCCTTGAATCTCCGTTCTGTGACGGGTGTGAACTGGGTGAGACTCTTTTTGCAGAACCAAACTCTGGCAACTCCACGCTGCCTGACCTCCAGCCGGTTTCCATAGCCTGAATCCTTCCTCTCTCATTTGCAGACAACTTTCTTAGTAAATGATTACAAAGCAGAATGTGATCCCTTCTCTAAGAGATATGACTCAGAACAAATTGTAGCCGCATTTTCCTCCTCATTTTTCTCCTGTGTGGTGCATGCTTCATCATCTTAAAGATCTCTTTGTTTGACAGTCAAGTGCATTAGTGTAGACAAGTGTGATATTTCTTCTCTCTTGTAATAATTATTTCCTCTTATAATTTCTGAGTTGTATCATCGCTTCTAACGTGGTTCCCAGACCTTGAACATAAAGATTTCTGCTGGACTCCGCTAGCAAAGTTACACGCAAAACGAATGACATCAGCAGAACAGAACAGACTTGTAGAAAGATCTGTGAAGAAAGCAAGTAGGAAGATCTTAAGCAAGCTTATAGAAAGATCAGCTAAGCAGGAAAAGCATTGCTCTGCAAGAAAAATACCTACATCTTCATTTAACAGTTCCACAGAAAGGCATATGTTCATCAAGGTTTGGGGCAGCTCGTATCATCTCTAATTAAAATATAATTTTTGGCCGGGCGCAGTGGCTCAAGCCTTTAACCCCAGCACTTTGGGAGGCTGAGGCGGGCGGATCACGAGGTCAAGAGATTGAGACCATCCTGGCCAACACGGTGAAACCCTGTCTCTACTAAAAATACAAAAAAAAAAAAAATTAGCCAGGTGCAGTGGCACACGCCTGTGGTCCCAGCTACTCGGGAGGCTGAGGCGGAAGAATCGCTTGAACCCAGGAGGCGGAGGTTGCAGTGAGCCAAGATTGCCCGACTGCACTCCAGCCTGGCGGCAGAGCAAGACTCCATCTCAAAAAAATTAATAATAAAATAAAATAAAATATAATTTTTAATGGTGGTAACCTGATGATTACATTCACAATGTTTGTTTATCAAAAAGTCTGAGGGGCCACCAAGGAATTCTTTCAGTGTTGCTCTGTACCACTAATGAAGTTGCAAGACGCAAATGCAGAGAGGATATAAAAGCTGTGGCAATAAAAGAGCTTAAATTCCCCTAGCTCAAAGGGCTCATATACTCCATCACTGGCCATCAATAGGTACTTTACTCTGAGGACATCAGGTGGTGTTAGCAACCTGTCGATTTGATGAAGGTGAGCCCAGAGGCCAGGAAGTCACTGATGGGCCAGGGCTAGCGTCACAGGTGATGGTGAGACCCAGCCTACTCAAAGTATGGTCCCCAGACCAGCTGCCTGGGCGTCACCTGGGAGCTTGTGAAAGGTACGGAATGAGGCCACCCAGACCTGTGGTATCAAAACCTGCTAAGGGTGCTGGGTGCGGTGGTTCACATCTGTAATCCCAGCACTTTGAGAGGCCAAGGTGGGCAGATCACTTGAGGTCAGGAGTTTCAGACAAGCCTGTCCAACATGGCAAAAGTGGTCTCTACTAAAAATGCAAAAATTAGCCAGGTATGGTGACGCAAACTGGTACCCTTAGCTGCTTGAGAGGCTGAGACAGAAGAATCACTTGAACCCGAGAGGCAGAGGTTGCAGTGAGCTAAGATGGCACCACTGCACTACAGCCTGGGCAACAGAGTAAGACTCCAACTCAAAAAAACAAAACAGCTAAGGAACAAGATGCACAGGTGACCCATGTGCTCGTTAATGTTTGAGAAACGGGTTTAGGAAACAGCTTTTGGAGAAATCAAACCAAGAGAGGGGTAGGAATGATCAGGTAGGAGGTGGCCCTAGAATGTGCGGCTGTGACCAGCATGGCCTTGTCTTAGCTAATTGCACCTGCAATTAAACCTTTTGTCCAAATAAGATCTTCTTCTGAGGTTCCAAGAGGACATGAATTTGGGCAAGGACAGCATTTAACCCAGTGCAGAGGAGAAGACTTGCAAGACCCACAGACAGGGCATCGGGACTCCTGAACACTACTGGCTGGGGCTACTCCAGGAGGTTCCGTTTCCATGTGCCTTAAAAAAAAATGATGGCAGGGCATGGTGGCTCATGCCTGTAACCCCAGCACTTTGGGAGGCCAAGGTGGGTGGATCACAAGGTCAGGAGTTCAAGACCAGCCTGGCCAAGATGGTAAAACCCCATCTCTACTAAAAATACAAAAATTAGCCTGGTGTGGTGGCGCACTCCTGTAATCCCAACTGCTCTAGAGGCTGAGGCAGGAGAATCGCTTGAATCCAGGAGGCGGAGGTTGCAGTGAGCCCAGATCGTGCCACTGCACTCCAGCCTTGGCAACAGAGCGAGACTCCATCTCAAAAAAAAAAATGGTCATTGAAATCTTGTACGTTGAAATCTTGTCCTAAGGTGACAAAGAACACACTGAGGACAGATAAAAAGGCAGCTGATGAGAAGGAGCTGAAATGCCCCTCTCCTTGAACATTCAGACTTCTCTGACCTGGTCTACCGGAGAGGCCCCATGCCTCTCCACTCCCATATCCTTGTATTTAAAACTGAGCTAATAACTTGGAAGCCCCTCACAGGGATAGTGTAAAGAACTGGTGTTTAAAATAAAATGATTCTCAACTGTGTCGCAAATGCAAGTTGCCTCAGGAATACTAACTAGGAGGGAAGCTATCAAGGTTCCTCCGATTCTAAATCTGGCAAGAGAAAGAGAGGGGTGGGGGCGAGAAAATGAGCTATGTTTAATTCCTGGCCAAGAAATGATTTTTTTAAATCTACGCTAATATTATGAGCTCAGCCTGTTCGAACAATGAATTCTGTCTCCACAATTGTCTTGTCCACAGCAACCATGGTAGAGAGAACAAGAACGGTGATTTCTAATCAAAATCTGCCTCGGTGGCAGAGGAGGGGTGGGGATGCTTTCAGAGCTCTGGGAGAGCCCCGAAGGAGGGGGACAGTGGCCCCTCCTGGGGTCAAGCCTTATGATTTGTAATTAATATTTAACACTGGTTTTAAAAACAAGTGACATGCCCCTTAATCAGCATACATTACCTAAGGTCAGGAACAGAAGAAATGCATTTATTGATTGATTTGCTTCCCCCAATTTGTGCCTCTATGTATATGTTAATCAATATTGCCAACAATGTCCAGATTTTTTTTTAAAGGTCTCCTAGATGCAACTGCAAATACAGCCAGCTCTCTCCTTTTCCCTCTGTGCCACAGCCGAAGAAAGCATGTTCGCAGGAAATTCACTTGTTTAAGGAACTCACTTCAGTCCCCTTCTGCCACCAGACCCACTCGAAAACAGATTCAGTATTCGCGGAAGAAGAGGACTGTAGAAATTGAGTATGTAGTTTCACATGGGTTTTGGATTTGTTTTTTTTTTTTTTTTTAGAAATATTCAAAACACAGGAAAGTACAGAGGATAACAGAACACGTTCCCAGGTTCCCACCACCCAAAATTGACAAGTGCTAACATTTTCTGTCTTTGAGTTTTTGCTTTTGTTTTTGAGACAACGTCTTGCTCTGTCACTCAGGCTGGAGCGCAGTGGTGCAATCACAGCTCACTGTAGCACGATCTCCTGGGCTCAAGCAACCCTTCCAAGTAGCTGGAACCTTCCAAGTAGGTGGGTCCATACCACCATGCCCAGCTCATTTTTAAATTTTATTTATTTTTTATTTTTGTCGAGATAGAGTCTTTTTTTTTTTTTTTTAGAGATAGGGTCTTCTTTGTTGCTTAGACTCATCTTAAACTCTGGTGTTCAAGAGATCCTCCCACCTCAGCCTCCCAAAGTCCTGGGAATACAGGCAGGAGCCACCATACCAAGCATTTCATATTGTTATATTTATAAAAATATAAAGTATTTATAAATATATAAACAAAACATCACAGATCAATTGAAGTCTCTTTCAGCCCCACCTGCAAGGTCAGCCCCTGCTTCTTCTCCTCCCCCTCCTCCCCCTCCTTCTCCCTCCTCCCTCTTCCTCTTCCTCCCCTTCCTCCTCCTCCCTCCCCCTCCTTCCCCCCTCCTCCCCCCCTCCCCTCCTCCCCCTGCTCCTCCCTCTTCCTCCTCCTCCCTCCTCTTCCCCCTTCCTCCTTCCTCCTCCTCCCTCCCTCCTCCTCTTCCTCCTCCTCTTCCTTCCTCTTCCTCCTCCTTCTTCTTTCTCCTTCCTC
>CAUYLG010059837.1:0-77405 GCA_963573385.1 Cacajao melanocephalus
TGAAAGGGTCCTGGGCTTACAGCTCTAGAAATTACACGTGAAGGGGTCCTGGGCTTACAGCTCTAGAAATTACACGTGAAAGGGTCCTGGTCTTACAGCTCTAGAAATTACACTTGAAGGGGTCCTGGGCTTACAGCTCTAGAAATTACACGTGAAAGGGTCCTGGGCTTACAGCTCTAGAAATTACACGTGAAAGGGTCCTGGACTTACAGCTCTAGAAATTACACGTGAAGGGTCCTGAACTTACAGCTCTAGAATTTACACGTGAAGGGGTCCTGGACTTACAACTCTAGAAATTACACATGAAAGGGTCCTGGGCTTATGCCTCTAGAATTTACACGTGAAGGGGTCCTGGGCTTATGCCTCTAGAAATTACACGTGAAGGGGTCCTGGGCTTACAGCTCTAGAAATTACATGTGAAGATGTCCTGGGCTTACAACTCTAGAAATTACACGTGAAAGGGTCCTGGGCTTACATCTCTAGAAACTACACGTGAAAGGGTGTTGATCCATGAAGTAGGCATGGGGTACATGAGTTAGGTGGGGTTTTGATTGTATTTAAGTAAAAAGAATGCCTTCAGGAAAGATTCCTCCATACCATATCCATGATCTGTAGATGGAATTGTGGTTAGCAGTGGGGATCTTTTCCTTAACCTGGCTGGTGGCGCCCACCTGTCCCTCCTCTGGCTGACTTCTAGCTTTTCCTTTTGAGATGCAATGTAGAAGGCTGAAGGGGATGAAGGCTCTCCTTCCTCATGTTAAGTGCTAATTATGTCTTTAGCTCCAAATTTCCTCCTATGTCCAGGCTTATATTCAACTATTTATTCGAAATCTGTTGAATGTTTCATACACATTTCAAGTAGTCTTAGATGTCTCAGCATATTCCAAGTTTGTTGTACGACTTGCCCCACCACCCTGCCCTCATCCAGCAGAGTCATCTTTACATTTCAGTAAATAGCACTGCCATCCACTTGGTTACCAGGCAACCTCCTAGAAGTCACCTGCTTCCATGCCACCCTTTTCTCATCCCTCACCTCCTCTCATCAGGTTCCCCGTGGCACTCCCAGACACATCTCAGACTCACCTGTCTCCACCTCCACTCTCACCATCCTGATTCAAGCCGGATTTCTCTCGCCCAGATCATTCACTAACTGATCTCTTAGTGTTTACTTTTACCCTTTTCACTATCCTCCTACTGAGTGGCAAAAATAAATTTTTAAAAATGTAATTCATATTCCAGAAACAAGACATGTCCCAACCTAACATCCTTCCACAGCTTGCCATGGCTGAGTGAGCCTTTGCATGGCCTCGCTCCTGTTCTCCTTTCCAATGACTCATGTTCCCAGCCACTGGCTCACTGCACCAGTCACTCCAATCTCCCCCACTGCTGGGCCTCCAGGGTTTCACCTTTCCTGTCCTTTCATGGGACTGGAACTTTCTCATCCTTTTTATCTCAGCTTGAACTTCCTCGAGGGCTTCCCACCTGCAGCCATCTAAAGTAGTTTCTCCAGAGTCTTCTCTATTTTAAGGCCCCATTATTAACACATAAAGACCCAGCATCCTGATTTGTGTTCTTTATAGCACTTTTCATAGACTGGATTTTATTTTGTTTATTCGACTGCTTGTTTCTCTTCCCCAAAAGAATGTGAGCTGGGAGCCAGGATCTGTTCAAGTTATATTCTAGTACCTATGGCATAGAAGATAATATGGTTTGGCTGTGTCCCCACCCAAATCTCAACTTGAATGGTATCTCCCAGAATTCCCATGTGTTGCGGTAGGGACCCTGGGGGAGGTAATTGAATCATGGGGCTGGTATTTCCCATGCTGTTCTCATAAGAGTGAATAAGTCTCAAGATCCGATAGGTGTATCAGGGGTTTCCACTTTTGCTTCTTCCTCATTTTCTCTTGCTAGCACCATGTAAGAAGTGCCTTTCATCTCCCACCTCTCATTACAGGCCTGGAGGCCAGGAGGAAAAAGTAAGGCAGGCCCAGGGTCCCCATGCTGTGTGCAGCCTAGAGATGTGGTGCCCTGCATCCCAGGCACTCCAGCTGTGGTTGAAAAGGGCCAACATACAGCTCGGACTGTGGCTTCAGAGGATGGAAGCCCCAAGACTTGGCAGCTTCCACCTGGTGTTGAGCCTGAGGGTGCACAGAAGTCAAGAATTGAGGTTGGGAACCTCCACCTAGATTTCAGAAGATGTATGGAAACTCCTGGATGCCCAGGCAAAATTTTGCGGCAGGGGTTGGGCCCTCATGGAGAATCTCTGCTAGGGCAGTGCAGAAGGGAAATGTGGGGTCAGAGATCCCACACAGAGTCCCTACTGGGGCACTGCCTAGAGGAGCTGTGAGAAGAGAGCCACCGTCCTCCAGATCCCAGATTGGTAGATCCACTGACAACTTGAGCCACGCACCTGGAAAATCCAGAGATACCAGCCTGTGAAAGCAGCCAGGAGGGAGGCTGCACCCTGCAAAGCCACAGGGGCAGGGCTGCCCAAGACCATGGAACCCACCTCTTGCATCAGTGTAACCTGGATGTCAGACCTGTAGTCAAAGAAGATCATTTTGGAGCTTTGAAATTTGACTGCCCTGCTGGATATTGGACTTGCATGGGCCCCTGTAACCCCTATGTTTTGACAAATTTCTCCCATTTGGAATGGCTAGATTTACCCAATACCTGTGCTCCCATTGTATATAGGAAGATTTTTACAGGCTCGTAGGCGGAAGGGACTTGCCTTGCCTCAGATGAGACCTTGAACTGTGGACTTTTGGGTTAATGCTGAAAGGAGTTAAGACTTTGGGGAATTGTTGGGAAGGCATGATTGGTCTTGAAATGTGAGGACATGAGATTTGGAGGGGCTGGGGTGAAATGATATGGTTTGCCTGAGTCTTCACCCAAATCTCAACTTGAATTGTATCTCCCAGAATTCCCACATGTTGTGGGACACACTCAGGGAAGTAACTGAATCGTGGGGGCAGGTCTTTCCCGTGCTATTCTCATGAGAGTGAATAAGTCTCAGGAGATCTGATGGGTTTATCCGGGCTTTCTGCGTTTGTTTCTTCCTCATTTTCTCTTGGCGCTGTCCTGTGGGGAGATGGCTCTTGCCTCCTGCCACGACTCTGAGGTCTTCCCCAGCCTTGTGGAACTGTGAGTCTAATTAAACCTCAATTGAACCTCTTTTTTCTCCCAGCCTCGGGTATGTCTTTATCAGGAGTGTGAAATGAACTAATACAGAAGATAAAACAAAAATACTCTGGAGTGAAAGAGTAAACGCCTGGGTGAATGAAATTTGGAATTTGAATTAAGAATGTCAGTGGCCGTAAAGTTATAGATGCCCTTCTAGAAACCCTTTCTGAGAGCGTAGTCACTCCAATGGTCAAACAGCTGCCTTCTTGGAACAAAGCTCTTCACGGAGTCATAGTGTAGGAAAAAAGGGAATAAAATGTTTCCGTGGAAAATAAAAGAGGCCATTTGTAATAAAGTTGCCGCAAGTCTCTGGCTGTTTCAGAAGGAATTGGCAGTCTCCAGTTGAATCCAGGCCAAGGATAGTAAACAGGGTGTGGTAATGTGTCTTAGTAATCGTACACATTGGCAAAGTTCCAGGAAGACAATTCTTCAACCGCTGCTTCTAGTGTATTTGGAAATGAGATTGTATCATTAGTCTTTTTCTTCCTTTTAAGAATGTCACAGCCTACAATTTAAAGAAAATTAGTTTTTTTATTCTTAAAACAGCTTTAATTTCATAATCCTCCAATTTAATGAAGTGTGAATTCAATAGTACCTTAAAATGATGTCATAATTGGGAAATTTATGAAACACTCTAGTTTTATTAAAATGTGCTACAAAATCACTATCATAATTAAAACACTCAGCTTACCCTGGCATTGCAAAGGAGGCCAAACTAGTAACATATATTTATAATGCTAAAATAAATGCATAATCTTTGGTAGTTCATTTTGTAGTTTGGGAGCTAAAACTAAGTTTCTTCTCAAAGGGAGGAATTTTTTTTTTTTTTTTTTTTGGTCTCTACATCATTTCTATTCACTAAGGTTTCAACTACACCGCCAAAATTCCAGTCTCCACTCATTTGGAGGATGATGTATTTTGCTTGCTGGGGCAGACACAGAGCTCTATGTTTACACGAAGTATCTGAGCTTTGCTTTCAGCTAGGGCAGGCCATACGACTGAATTCTGTCCAAAGTGATATGTGTGGGAGTGATACATGCTACTTTCTGACCTGACCCCTACAATATCTTACAAGATGCTCTGTGATTCCATATCTGCTGGGAACAGATAGACTCTTTCAGTGGAGGGGTTCAAGGATTTCAGGACCTCTCTGTGGAAGGAACCTAAGTCCTTGAGTAACTGCTTGGCAAGCTCTCTCTTCATTCTGACCTTGTTAACGCTACTGGACTCTAGTAGCTGCAGGAATCAAACCTTTATTTTGTTAAATAACTGAGATTGTGGATGTGTTTTTATAGCAATTGACCTTTTCTGTTAAATACAACTGTAAAACCCAGTTTTGTAACTGTTCAAATAAAACTACTTTTTGTTTTAATTATATGATTGTATGAGACACCATATTGAGCACTTTATGTATAGTATTTTATTTAAATAGATGGGGATAATTATTTAAGTTACTTTCTGACAGTTATTTGTATCACTTTATTATTAACTGCTTTATTTGGAAGAATACAGTTGCTGAAGTCAGACCAATTTAGGTCAAATTCTGGCTGAATTACTACTCCTGGTTTTGTGGCCATGCAGGTAACTGAAATGCCCCGTGAGACTTTGTTTCTTTATTTGTAATATGGACCTGTTAATACACAATATACTTGGTTCTTGTAATAATTAAATAGAACTTAATGCAAAATGCTTAATAAGGGACCTGACACATGGCAGACACTCAGTGAAGACTGACACAGAAATATGTGGTAGCATATTTATCAGGAGTGTGAAATGAACCAATACAGAAGGTAAGACAAAAATACATGTGGTAGTATGTATATAGTAAAGCAGTTTTTATTTCTCAGAATATTTATAAATCATAATGGAGAAAAACATAAGGGAACTAATATGCCAGATGACTTTTAAAAGATACTTTTGATCAGTTCATTTCTATAACAGTGGAATCTATTATATCAAAAGAGCTTTTCAGATGTATTAACATGGGGAACCCCAATGTGTAAATAAGCATAAAGTGTAAGGAATCTGTCACAAGCAGCGACAGACAAATAAACATCTTCCAGCAGGCTTCTTTGGAATTTAGGGAGTGTTTCCTCTTATTTATGATTGCATGCCCTAAAGGAAGATCCCAATGTTTAATGACAAATTAGGAGAGAACAAAGCAGGAGACTAGCCGTCAACTTACAAGGAGGAAACAAAATAAGTGGAAATGCCCAGCAGGAAAAAATAGGTTCTGCTATTATTTAGGAATTATAGATAAAATTTATGACTCATTTGATTTTTTCATAATCAAATTATAACAAAATCCTGTCAACATTCATCAAAATATAAAATGTTACTGTAATTTCTAAAGTCTTATAATGTAAAACAATCAAACATTCCTCCACAGTAAAGAAGCTATTCACTCTGTAAATGCATGCAGATCACTGAATATTTTGCTTTTAACTAACGGACTAGCTTTTAGGGCCCTTGAGAAGTGTGTGCTGTTGCATATATTTATTTTATTCAATTAGTCCAGAACATTCATCTCATATATTTTCATTGAATTCTTCTTTAAGAAACTTATCTGAAGTTTCCCTTTCGTCTTACAAAAAAGCACATACAGATTTAAAATTAAATTTTAATAATATCATTAGTTCTATAATATTAAGAGATCAAAAGGAATTTCTCTCCAGTCTTCCTCTCTCTCTCTTCATTCCCTTTCTCTCCTCTACCCCTCCCCCTTCTCCTCCTCTCTCTCTACTTCCCTTCCATCTTTCTTTCTCTCCACTGTTAGATACTCTCAAGATGATCTTAACTGTATGCACAGTCAAATATAATTGTGTTTCTC
Organism: Cacajao melanocephalus; assembly: GCA_963573385.1. Classification (NCBI taxonomy): domain Eukaryota; kingdom Metazoa; phylum Chordata; class Mammalia; order Primates; family Pitheciidae; genus Cacajao; species Cacajao melanocephalus. The sequence goes on from CAUYLG010059837.1 coordinate 6,014, forward strand.
TCTAGGTTCTCACTAGGTACTTTAGAAATTCTGAATCTGACAATGAGTAGTCATTTCTATCCTTAATTGCATTTATAAACTAGATCTAAAATTTTTCATCATGGTGGAGAATGATGGGTAGCAAAAAGCCTTTCAACAACACAAAACGAGAAAACCTGGTCTGTAAGGTCAGTATTAGTTACTCTACCTGAAGCAGAGGGTGCCCCTCACTTAACTATAATTATTATGAACAGCTGTTCCCAGACTTCAGGGAAGTTATCCATCCCAGTGTAAGACGTAGGTTGTATGCTGTGGATGGTACACATTCTTCTGTCTTATGATAGAAACACAAAGGAACTCTCATCAATTTCTGTCTCTGCAGTGAGTTATGGAACATCCTTTTCACGGCATGAAAAATTTTCCCAAAATACAACTATTCCTTTAAAAAGCAGATGCCTTTTGTGTCAGTTTCTGCTCCAAATCTCCCACATTGAGAGCGTTCCGCTGAAAACCTTCCCAGAGGCGTTAGTGATTCATTTGTATCAGATAACCCCTCCTATCTTTTTGTAAAATTTGAATTTGTGATGTACTTGGAACAAGGTTAACAACCACATGGCTAATCAACATCAGAATTATAAAGAAATTCTGGGAGCCAGACACTATGTATACAGATAATTAGTTATTAAAACATCAAAGCAATTTCTGTATGTCAAAATTATTTTCACTACCATGGTTCTCACTGAAAACTGAGAGAGCAAAATTTTAGTGTAATCAAGAGATTTTATGGTCTCTTTCCTAGAAGAATTAGAGATACTCGATTTGTGTTTAAAAACGGAAAGTTTCTCAAAAACTTTTATTACCAACAATACAAAACCAGCCCCCCAAATAATATTTGAAATATCTTTAGAGGATTTCCAGCTGGCTCCCTCAAAACCACTTGGCTTAACCTTATAGCTTGATTAGTTGAGATTAATTACATATTGCAGAACGTTGTATTATGCTGGTGCAAAAATAACACAGTTTTTGCCGTTACTTTTAATGACAGAATCTTTTGCACCAACCTAATAGATTGGGTCAGATGTGGAATCTGGAATTTAACATGAAAGAGACACAGAGGAATTCGAGTGTGTTAAAGTGGGAATTGACATCAAATATGGAAGAAGCAGACTTGGGTGAAGTCCGTCTCTGACGACAGGAGCTTCCTTGAAGCCCCAGAGATATCTCTGCTTCCAAGCTTATAGGAATCACCTGAGGTTGCTTTCCAGCAAGTGTGAACTGAGCTTCCGTGAACCCTTCAGGGCCGCTGCTGCAGGTTGGTTTTGCATGAGGCACAGGGAGACCACCACAGGCCTTTGAGGACAGAGCATTGCCCACACACTGGGTAAGGGAATAAGCGGGAAAGGAGTTACTGAGAGCTAATAAATAAGCAGGCGTTAACTGGAAGGAAAAAAGAGCACTTCCTCCCCAGTGGATAGAACACTACCTGCCAAGACTCAGTAGCCTGTCTTTGCTAAAGAGAACCTGGGTATCTGGAGTGAGGGGTGAGAACTAGTGTGATTTGGGTACAGCCACTGTGGTAATCCACATTTAAGAGGCCATATTGAAGAGGTTTGTTTTTATCCTGTTCTCAGTACAAATCAATAACAGCATTTCAACAGGGGAGTGGCATAATCAAGTGTTTTTATTTGTGAAGTATCACATGGGTACCATCTTTGGGCTACTACCACAAAATACCACAGACTAGATGGTTTATAAACAACAGGAATTTATTTCTCACAGTTCCGGAGGCTGGAGAGCCCAGGATGAAGATCCCAGCACAAAATAGACAGCCATCTCACTCTAATTTCACATGAGAGAAGGAAGGGGCAAGAGAGTTTTTCCAGGGCTTCATTTATATGGACACGAATCCCATTCATGACAGGTCTGTGTTCATGACCTAATGACCCCCCAGGCAGTCCCCCAACTAATACCATCATTTAGGAGTTAAGATTACAGTGTATGAATTTGAGGGGAAGAAGTGGTCCCATCTGTGTCCCCACCCAAATCTCATCTGGAATTGTAATCCCCACATCTTGGGGGAGAGGCGTGGTGGTAGGTGATTGAATCCTGGGGGCAGTCTTCCCCGTGCTGTTCTCATGGTAGTAAGTGAGTTCTCATGAGATCTGATTGCTTAGAGGTGTGTGGTACCGCCCACTTTGCTTTCTCTTTCTCTGTCTCTGTCTCTCTCTCTCTCCTGCTGCCATGTAAGATGTGACTTGCTTCCTCTTTGCCTTCTGCCATAATGATGAGTTTCCTGAGATCTCCCCAGCCATGCAGAACTGTGAGTCAATTAAACCTCTTTTCTTTATAAATTACCCAATATCAGGTAGTTCTTTATGGCTGTGTGAGAATGGACAAGTACAAGGGACACAGACATTTGTATCACAGTGGACACTAAGTGGAGACTGTGTGGAAGTTTCAATATACATGATCTAGTAAAGGGTGACAGAGACATCATTTGAAATGCAACACATAAAGACTAGTTAATCCGTTATCTGAAACTATGGCCCCATTTCAACAGCTTTGACCTAAAAGAATCAGAATGTACTTTTTAATGCTAACATCCACATGCTGGAAATGCTGATGGTTTATTTATAGTTTATTTAGTGACTAAATATGACACTTGGTAGGATTTCATTCATAGTATCTAAAAATAAAAATGCCAGAAAGTTTACCCATAGCATTATCAGAAACAGCATTGTTTTAACTTTCAGAATTTAGGTTTTAAAGAAACCAAGCATAAAATCTATATGAGCAAAATAAATATTTTATGGCTGCATTCAAGAAAGACCAATCTGAGACTGATTACCTTCTCTATCATAAATATTTGTAACTCCCCAAGGACCTGGCGTTAGTCTGATATTGATGATTTCCTTAAGTGACCAGTGCTGTACTTTTCAGGCTGTAGGGACTCAGTGATTACTTTCCGACTTAATGAGTTTCCTAAATACAAGCACATTCTACCTCCAAGAGCATTATGATTTAGTGGTTGGGGTAATGGCCATGCATTAGATGTTTTATGCTTTAGAGGATGGAAATGTCTAAACTATTACGTTCAAATTTTAGTAAGACGAAAAGAATTTCCTGCCTAGGGAAAAACATTTTTCCTATGAAATAATTGATTCTCACTGAAATTCTTATTCAAAAAAGTAGGAAGCAGAGAGTCAGTCATAGACTGGAATGGCTAAAAAGGGGCTGTTGGAAGCACAACTGATTTATAGAGCTTGGACTCAAGATGGAAGTTTAAGGACAAGACATTTTTTTCGTGTGTTTTCCCAGTGAGAGGGTATGTACAGAGTACTGGAGTGTTATTGAGCTGATTGCATTTATAGGATGACCTGACATGCCAGGGAGTTGTTATATGGGGCACGATATGACCCAGTGTATGAGACCTTTGGACGTTCTCTGCTGGGAGCAGAAGTAACTTCCAAGAGAGCTGGTGCATTTACTTTGGCCTAGCAATATCTGCATTGGGAGGTAGGATCCCAGCCTGCCCTGGACTGGAAGACTTCCACAGGGACGGCCTAGCCCCAGGAAAGCTCAGGGAAAGGGTCATAGGTCCAATCTGGGCCATCCCACTTTTAAATCACACCTGGAGAATCTCCAGAGTTAAGTATCCTCCAGGTTCTAAGCACTCTAAACTCTAAAGACACACGGTGGAACAATCACATACTCTTCATTTCACAGGCATCTCTTACAGTGTTTGCAATAATGGAGTTCCCCTTGGAACCACTAGCCCAGGTTAAATTTTTATCTCTTTGACCTTCATTCACAGAAGCAGACCATTTGCATCTCCAGGGCAAAGACCCAGAGAGCCTGGGGCTAGTGTATCTTTTATTGTTACCCAAGTACCTTCCAGGGCTTTATGAACATATGCATTCTTTAAAAAAATAATTTTATTATAGTAATTTTAAAACATACAGGAAAAACAGAAAATATACTATGTACTCACTATCCAGAGTCAACAATGATTAATATTTAGCTTACGTAGATCTGTACTCTATGTGAATACAGAGTATATATTGTAGATCTATACTTTATATAAATATTCATATTTATATCGCTATTCCTGTCCATCTGTTTGCTAAATCATTTAAAGTTACTTACAGATGTCATGACACTTTCTCCTGAATTCTTCAATATGAAGAGAAGTGCTCTCCCACTACCCCACAAAATCACCAGGAATTCCCTAACATCATCAGATATGCAGGGCAAACTCAAGTTTCCTCACATGCCTGTTTTAACTCTTTTTTTCTAATCAGGACTTAATCAAAAAGCATTTAACACATCTTTTTGTTACATCACTTGTCTTTTTAAGTCAAGTATAGTTTCTACCTCCTTTATTCTCCCCAAGCTATTAATTTTTAAAGACATCAGCCAGATATTGTGCGATGTCCTATTTCCTGTATTTATCTGGTTGTATTTTCACAATGTAATAGTTCATGGACAAAACTGGTGTTTCTGGTTGCATTTCATTAACAGAAAGTCTAAGTAGTGCTACTATTCAGTGGTAATACTGGATTAATTTTACAGTCAGACCTTTCCACTATAAATACATGTTTCCTCCTCTGAAAATACGAAGTAATCTGTGGAGAGATAATAAGAAGTGTGTGAATATTTCATTTCCCCACATTTTATGAAAGCTGTTAGCATCACTAAGTTTCTTCCTTTGCTTGTTTCATTATGATTAGCAAAATGATTTCTAATTCTGTTCCTGTTACATTTTTTAACTGGTATTCTATAAACAAAAGCTTTCTTTTTCAATTAGGATCACCTTTTTTTTTAACCTTGAAACTAAAATTCTTATTTAAAAAGCAGAATAAATATTTTGTTCTCAGCTTTTAATTACCAATTATCAATGTAAAGAAAGAATAGACCAAGAAAGCATATAAAGGCTTGGTATATTATTTATCTGTTTGATTACATTCTCTATTTTTAGTGTTACCATTGACCAGTGATATGTGTGTATGTAATGGATTTCAATGAGTTATAGTTATTTTGTTATTGCTGTTATTGATACTGGAATGATCTTAAATTGAACTACAGGGAGACCTGTCAGGCTGCCACTGTGTCTTTTTTAATCTGTTTAATCTCGTAAGTCCTAGACTTTCCTTTCTCATGGCATTTAAGGCACTCATGATGCATAAGACTCAGTTGGCCCTAGCCCCACCTCTGTCTCCCTCCTTCTCCATCAAGGATCACCTAGTTCCTATTGGGCCCTGGTTCCTTCAGTGTGGAATGATAATTTAAAAACAAAATACAAGGCTGGGCACAGTGGCTCACACCTTTAATTTCAGTGCTTTGGGAGGATCACTTAAAGCCAGGAGTTTGAGACCAGCCTGGGCAACACAATGAGACCCAGTCTTCACAAAAAGTTATTAAAAATTAGCCAGGTGTGGTGGCACGCACCTGTAGTCCCAACCACTTTGGAGGCTGAGGTGGGCAGGTCACTTGAGCCCAGGAGTTCCAGGCTGCAGTGAGCCACGATCATGCTACTGCACCTTACACTGGGGGACAGAGGGAGACCCTGTCTCTAAAAGAAACAACAACAAAAACCCAAACAAACAAAATATTGGTGTGATAAGTGCTGATTCCTACAAGAGGCATTATTATTGTTTCTGGGCTAGAAAATTTTCTTTCAGAATTATAATTTGGTATTGCCATTTGAGAGATCAAAATAAACATCTATCAACTAAGACAGGCCCTAAGTTTAAGGACACAAAAGTTACCTATGGGTCGAGGGTTCAGGGCTTGTCTGGCCAGGTAACTTCCTAAATTCCTGCAGCTATAAACCACACTCTTACTCTACTCCCTAACAAGAGGAGCTATCGGGCGTATTCCTAACTCTGATTTATAACCCAGACCACCACAACACTGATTAGACAGAGGTCCAGCCTTACAAACATTCTTTTCTGATAAACAACTGCAGATCTGAAGCCAGTTTCAGCCAGCCTGTAGAGACTCCTTCCTACAGCGCATCTTTTTAACATTAAGAGCCAAATTCCATCTTATTTTAATGTGGAAACCCATCCCCAAAGTGAACGTGGGATGTATGTTACAGATGCTTACCCAGTGTGTGTGTGTTTGGCTTCCCCAGCTCCCCTCAACGACACGTGTAGCTTATCCCCAAACCTGCCGAATATCTCTGCCTCTATGTGTGGTACAAACCCTGTGAGGCGTAAAACCCAACCTGCCCTTTCCCTCTTCAGACAGAGCACCCTGGGTCCAGGCTGGAGACTGTCTCTTTTGAGCCAGTTTGAAGCTGGCATCACCGATAAAACTCTCCTTTCTATGACTTCACCATCCTGATGGTCTTTTGGATGACAGTACTTTCAACTTAAATTAACATTACAGGGTTTTAAGTTTTTTATTTTATACTTATGTGTCTTTTAAAAAATTTCATTGCAACTTTTAGCTCTTAAAACAATGATTACTATTAAAACAAAACAACTGAGATCATTGGAAAATTCTTCTGCCTTTTGAAACCTTAGAATATGTATTTCTAAGAATAAACAGAGTACTATGTTCCAGAGGTGCTCTGATGAGAATATTTCTATTTTCATAGGCTTGTAAGTCCCACACATACTGAGCTTCTTCTCGGCAGGAGCAGTGTCACATCCACTGTTTTTAATTACTCCTATTGCCCTCACCTAGATCCTGGCATGCAGATGCTTTCCAATTATTTGTTGCATAAATACAAAGTTGGAAAATCCAAAAATGCTGAATCATCCTTGACTGTCAATGATACCATTTCTCAGGCTTCTCGGTTGCTAGGTAAAGAGAAGAAAAAGAACTCCCTCTCCAGCTCCGGTAGTTTTTTCCTTTCTAAATGTCTCTGAGGTTCATCCCCTCCTCTGCATTTACACAGCTATTGCCACAGCCTGAGCACCAAGCACTCCGTGCCTGCATCAGTGCAGTACCCTCAGTCTATTCCTTCTACCCACCATATCATCCTTTCCAATTTGTCTTGTAAAAATCATCTCCTTAATTCCCTTCCCTTGTTTTAGTATAGATCTTCCAGTAGTTTCCAATTACTGTTAGTATGAAATCTAATTGAATTTGATTGTCTCAACCTTTTATTTGACGTGGTTACTTTTGTAATCTCTCACTAATTTTAAACCAAGACTTCCCAGTCCAAAGAAAGAAAAGTTTCATTTGCCGACGCTCCATTCTCAGCGTCTGTTCTCTTGATTCCTTCCTGACTTTTCAGAACTAATCCAAAACTTCCTGCAATGCTAACATGAGCTTCTCGAGCAGTGCCAGCAGTTTTCTATTTTGAAAGATGCTTGATCATATTGTTATGCTGTTTGATGTATTTATTGTGAATAGAGAAGAAGAAGTCATTTTAAACCAATCACAACATGACACTGAGATACGCAGAAAAAGTTTAGGTAGGTAGGTATTGGAAATAATTCATGGTTAATCTACAGATGGGAAAGCCTTGAGTTGAAAACATCATTCTAACAATTCAGAGGGAGAAAGAAACTTAAAGAATAGTACTATTGCGGAAAAAGTGAAGAGTTTGGCTGAAATTATATAAATTGACGTCTATTTTGATCAAATCCTCAAAATAATTGCTGGGCTTTCTATTTCTTTCTACCTGACTCCGTGGACTTTTTTTTCCAGTCTTTAGAGAGTTGTGAAAAATAATTTTAAAATACATTCCTGCCCATTGTAAGATTTGCCATGTTTTTCACCATGACTTTCAGTGTTTTCTCTACAAAATAATTTTGACTTTTTCTCCAATATTTGACATCTACTTAATAGCTGATAGATTTCTCAGACAAGTAATTTGGGGAAATTTTTTTGAAGCAGAAACCTTGGGGTGCTTCAAATGAAATTCTGCCCTTCTTTCCATAAACTTTACAAATAGTCTTTCTTCATCCCTGTGACAAGTCTGAATTCAATTCTACCTAATTTAAAGACTTGTAACAAGAGAAAAATAATGTTAAAAATGATTTTTATTTACTTGAGAATGTCATCAAAGGATACTGGAAAACCAAAAGTCACATTTTCGCAAAATGAAAACAGAATTGTTTACATATATGAGAAATAATATATAATGAAATTTGTATTTGTGTAGATCTTTCTGGACCTTGAAGAACATATTATAACGTGTTAATAATTATACCCTAATTCATATTTGACTATATTCTGTTAAAACAATTCAAAATATACACTTCAAAATATACACTTTAAATAACAAGGGCTCTCAGATGAAATAAGTAGTATCAACTAAGGGGAAAATTGAATTATAATAAAGGAAATATAGGCATACAGAATTAACTGCACAGAAAGTCTTAAATCCTATAAGTTTTCCAATGGATACCATTGTGTTTTGTTCAAGGAAATATTTCATTGTCTATGCACATTTTAAGGACATCTAATTTTAAAGAAAACAAAGAAGAACATAAAGATGAACTGGCAGAAATATTTATTGTTTACTATTTTGAAGCCCAAATAATGACCTTAAAGAATTTATTGCTATTAATAATATTGAACAGGATGAAAATTCATTTGTGGGTTCCTATGAGGAATACTGAAATATAGTGAATAAATTATGAAGCTCAAATTCATCCCTTAAAATCAGAAATTCATTTTATAAATAAATATTAACAGTAGAAAGGGGACCAACATAGAAGAGGCTGAAGATCATCTATGCTGGTGTGTTTGAGAAATCTAGACATTAAAAACACCCTGACACAAACAGGAGAAATGAATTAAATTCACAAAATATGATGATAATGTTCTTTAGCCACTGAAGAACATAAGCAATAATATTTCCAGCCATAGACATCCCAAATAAGAGCCTTTGGATCTGTGACAGCTGTGGCAGTCAGATAAGAAATGCTTTGTGAAATCGTAGAAGAGTAATTTTCCTTAACTTATTTATAGTTGCCCGGGCTGTTAAGGTGGGGGGATGGCTGTGGGTGGTGTGGAAAATCAGTCCCAGCTTTCGAGGGGAAAAACACAATACTTATTTTGTAAACATGACACATGGAAACAGTGATACTGTCACCCCCCTTCATTTCCCATACTTTTTAGATATAAATCAGCCCCGTGACTAAATCTCATTGGTGCCAAGAAGCATTTTTTTGGGAGATGTCAAATGTTGTAAGACAGCTGTAAAGCTGCTAAGAGTCATTCAATTCTAGCAGATTCTAAGGACATTTGTGTTGACAGAATAATTTTCACCGTGTGCAGCCAGACCTGGTCAGCATCTTGTGGAGATCTAATAACCTTCTGGCCTAATGCGAATGTCTATTTTATCTCCCTAAAGAAGCCAATGAGAGTTATTTGAAACAGTGACTGAGACACACTGTCTCCTCTTCCTAAAATTTCCACTGGGCATTGAGCCAAGATGTGGGTTCAGTTACAGAGCACTGCCCACTTAGAATGGAAAATACACACACACACACACACACACACACACACACACACACACATAACTATTGATTAGCAAATCATGGGTGCACCTTTAATTTCTTTCCCCTCCGCAAGAACTCTAAGTCCAATTACAAGAGCAGGAAGAGGCGGAATGAAGAGAAACGTTTTTTTTTTTGTTTTTTTTTTTGAGATGGAATCTCACTCTGTCGCCAAGCTGGAGTGCAATGGCATGATCTTGGTTCACTGCAGCCTCCGCCTTCCAGGTTCAAGTGATTCTCCTGCTTCAGCCTCCCAAGTAGCTGGGACCACAGGTGCACACTACCACACCCAGCCAATATTTCTAGTAGAGACAAGGCTTCACCATGTTGGCCAGGATGGTCTTGATCTACTGACCTTGTGATCTGCCCGCCTCAGCCTCCCACAGTGCTGGGATTACAGGCGTGAGCCACTGCGCCGGCCAAGAGACATCTTTTATTCCTTTCTATAGGGAGAGGCTACAAAATCATAGGGGAAAAATGTTATGAAAACATACATGTATAATCTCCTAAAAATACCCTGGATGCCCCTTTAATCTGAATACTTCAACTGTGAAAATAATACGTTTTAAAAACTGTAAAATGCATCTTTGAAGAATTATACTTTGAAAGTAGATTAGTTATAATACTGAGGTTATTATCCCCACAGCAGCCCCAAGGGGATTAGCTTCCTTTCTCACAGAAGAAAATTCTGTGTAGTACAACTCGCAGAAAGAACTGAGCCTCCTCTTGAAATAACCACATCGTATTCCAAAAATAAGAAGTTTCTGACTACGGGGATCCCGGGGTCAAAAATCCAGCCATCAGTGATCATAGTCACATGGCACCTTCTCCTTTGAGAGAAGCTGGTGACTTTGATGCTGCTTCAAGCATAAGCAATAATATGGTTTTGTCCAAAGAGGTGACCCAGAGACACTGCGGGTCGGACATAACAAGGAGTTGTGTGAGTGGGTCGGTAGGAATGGAAAGAAGACAAAGGACAGTGGAAGTGAAAGCCCATGGATTCTGGAACTTACACGATCAAATACTCTCTAGAAAGACGAGGAAAACCTAGTTTCCCTATAGCTGTCATTGTGAAGCCAAAATATTTTCTTTTCACTAATTCCTTTTATGTTTTTGAGACAGGATCTCCCTCTGTCATTCAGGCTGGAGCACAGTAGCCATCATGGCTCCCTGCAACCTTGACCCCCTGGGCTCAGGCACTCCTCTCACCTCAGCCTCCTGCATAGCTGAGATCACATGTGCATGCCACTGTGCTCAGCCAATTTTCTGTGGAGATGGAGTTTCACCATGTTCACCATGTAGCCCAGGCTGGTCTTGAACTCCTGGACTCATGCAATCCACCTGCCTCAGCCTCCCAAAGTTTGGAGATGACAGGCATGAGGGACTATTAAAACCATAAGTTCCTAAAGACTTAGAAGTCTTCCTCTATCATTTGTTTTTTTTCCCCACTGTATATAGACATAATGCTTGGGATGTAAGTTAAGTAAAAATAAACTCAGTAAGGCTCAGCCTCCCTTGCCTGAGGCGTATGCCTTCTTTGCTCTGCTCACATGGCAGCTGTCACACTATTCTATGCTGATTTACAGATTTACCTGTGTCCCTCCTATCTCCCTTAAGAGCGCATATCACTCTTGAGCAAAAGAACTTTGTCTGATTTAAATTGTCTCCTTCCAAGTACAATAGATCCTTAAGGAGGACCAAATTTGGTGAGAGAAGCTGGGTCCACAAAAGCACAGCCAGCATAAACCAAAACTTGGCCACAGAGAAAAGCCCTTTATCTTCTCCTTTTCAGAAATTAGTGGCTATTTATAGAGAACCTTTAATGACTATTATAGAGAGAACGTGAATACCATGACAGTAAATTGAATGGAAGTGGCAAAAATAATGGATTCCACGATTAGAAAGAGGCGCATTTAAAAATTTTAATATAGTTTTACTCTTTTGTCCCAAAATAAATTGTATATTTAACCTGTGGGTAGCAAAGTGTCACGTTAACTACAATTATGCATATTTGCAAATAAAATCCTGTTTCTTTATATTCTGTAACAGGTCCTAGTCTTCCCTCCAGCATCATCCGACTAGACAGTAGAAGAAAAGCCTATTTTCCTGGTACAATGTGATGGTTAATTTTAAGAGTCAACATGATAGGGTTATGGGATGTCCAGATAACTGGAAAAACACTATTTCTGGGTGTGTCTTTGAGGGTGTTTCTGGAAGAGATGAGCGTTCCATCTGAGAGATTGAGTGAAGAAGACCCACCTTCATCAACATGGGTGGGCATCAGCCATTGATAGAGGGCCTGGATAGAATGAAAAAGGAAGAGAAAATTCTCTTTCTCATCTGGGGCTGCAACAACTGACCCTCCTGCCCTTAGACATGGCTGCTCCCTGCTCTCTTAGTCTAGCCTTTAGTCTCAGAATAAATTACAGTTTCCTGATCTCCAGCTTGGAGACAGCATGTTGTGGGATTTCTCAGCCTCCATAATTGCATGAGGTAATTCCCATAATAAATCCCCTCTTATACATCTCTCTCCATATCCTACTGGTTCTCTTTCTCTGAAGAATCTGACTAATATCTTCTAGTGTCTATTTATTTAACGAGACGAAGTCTCACTCTTTCACCAGGCTGGAGTGCAATGGCACGATCTCGGCTCACTGCAACCTCCACCTCCTGGGTTCAAGTATTCTCCTGCGTCAGCCCCCGAGTGGCTGGGATGACAGGCACCCACCACAAGGCCTGGCTAATTTTTGTATTTTTAGTAGAGACTTGGTTTCACAACGTTGGCCAGGCTGGTCTCAAACTCTTGACCTCAGGTGATTCACCTGCCTCGGCCTCCCAAAGTGCTGGGATTACAGGTGTGAGCCACCGTGCCTGGCCTATTTTAACCTGTTTTTATCTGTATTGTTTCATTAAGAATATAGTACATCCCCAGAGCATATATCCATATGATACGTTTGTGGCAATTATTATAATCTGATCAGATTCCCCTGTATAGATCTAAGGGATAAGATACAACTAGCATTCTGCAGCATGAAAAAATGAAGGAAAAAAAGGTTCAATGTCATTGCACTTTAATACCGAACCAAGTTAAACAACAAGGTCTCATTTTTCTCTGATGTTCTTTCCTATTCTTGAAGATTCAAGATTCAAATAGCATCACTTTTGTAGTGGTCTAGTGACACATTTCTCCCTGTCCATGTGCAGAAATGATTACCCTCGTTTGTGCTACCTCTGCACCTGAATATACTTCACTTCTAAATATGCACTGCACAATTTTTAGTAGAGAATTTTTTAAGACTTTCTCCAAATGGAGTATAAATAACCTCAGGGCAGCAGTTCACCAATGCTTAATATCATGTCTAGTATGTTTTCATGTTGCTTATTTGCCTTGTAAAGTGGAAATGAAGTAGCTTATGTGTGTGTGTGTATATATATACACATGCAGCATATATGTGTGCATTTATACATATGTACGGCAAGAAACATAAACAAAAGAAATATAGCTAAAAAAGAGAGAAGAAAAATAAATGTAACGGTAAATTAACACATGAATTTGAAGGCTATAAAGGGAAGACCACTTCAGGAAGAAAGAAAAGAATGTGCCAAGCCAAAGATGCTTGAGATGGAAGTTCAATTCTTGCAAGTAGCACGGATTTCAATGTGACATTAATATGAGGAGAAGGAGGGCAGGTGGGAAAGGACTGCAGAGGGGAGATGAATCTCACAACTTTGGTTCACCTTATAGATGACAAAGCTTTACCGGTTTACACATTTTCTAACCTAAATTGCTTTAGAAAATAATTCTGGCAACTTAATTTCCTGTCCTAAAAGGATTCAGCAGTGATTTCAGTAGGTCTGTTGGATGTGCGCTCCCAGCAGTACCAGCACATGCAGATTTCATAGCGGAGAAAGTGAATCTAGACACCAAAAGGCAACCAAAGGGTACTAGATGTGACTTTACCAGAACCAATCTTGAAAAATACGTGATAAGACAAAACGCAAAAAAAAAAAAAAGTGAATCTAGACACCAGAAGGCAACCAAAGATACTAGATGTGACTTTACCGGAACCAATATTGAAAAATACATGAAAAGACACAAAACACAAAAATTTAAAAATAGTCAATTTTTAATTAGGGAATCCTGGACAGACATGAGCACTGGAAAAGGAAAGTGATGGCGCATTATGCTCTTCTTACCTTGGTAAAACCAGGCCAGACTCTACAGGAAAAGCTGCAGATGGCAACTGAGTGTAAGTCCGAGGAGTCTCCATCATCCAGGAAGACTTTTCCAGCTCCAATTGATCTAATTCTGCGAATATTGACAGATTTGTTTAAGGAAACACAACGATGCAGGAAAGACACTGGCGAACTTGCCAATCAACAAAGCATGTCAATTTCTACGCCAAGTTATCTGGCCAGTGCTCTTTAAAAACAAGGCCCAGAATTATTATTAAGTGATAATTAAAAGAAAAACAGATGCTCAATGCTGGCTTGATTTACTGGGGTACGGTAAATTTGGAAAGCTTTGCACGTCATAAATGTGTATTTTCTATTACACAGTGAACTGACCCAGGCTAATGTATATGATTCAATTGACTAAAAATGCTAACATATGCCTGATCAATTTCCAGTTTTTCTTGCCATAAATTGAATCATTATTCATCATGAGTTATATAATAAAAACATTAAAACCTTTTAAAATTTGATTAGTATAAATTTGTGTTCTGAAAGAAAACTAAGTTGAGCTATGTCCCAACAGAGGAAGAAAAAGAATATATCTAGCCTTAAGAATGGTCTCTCTGAAAAGTTTAAACCTGATTGAAATAATTGTACAGAATTTTTTAAAATATAAAACTAATGCCAATCTGCATAACAAATCTTCTCATAAACAAGCATGAGTTGTATATTTACGATAAGCCCAGAGAATAATGGGAAAGCCATCAAATCAGGCCATCCTCTTTGGAAACATGTGACTCCTACAATACTTATGACCAATCTCTGCACCATTTTGCTCTATGTTGCTTTCCTACAGATGCTCAATACCATGATGCCTCTGTTCCTTAAGTTATTTGAACTCTGTTTCAAAGCCAAGTTTGCTCTAGCCATGAGGCCAACTCTCAGGAGGGGATAAAGAGAACAGAGAGCTCTAATTTATTCCCTTCAATTCCCAGAGCATGATAGTAACTGCACAGCCAACGTCACAGAGTGAAATGAAATGTTACTTTTTGTTCTGGTGGTCACTTGAACACAATTATGGAAAATCTCTGCTGTGTGGGGAAAAGTTGGAAGGCTGTGACCTGGTTTGTCCTAAAAATTTCCCATTTCTAACATTTACGTTGTGCTTTACAAATGAAAGCTTATTTTATGAAAAACAGTGCAACTCTACTTGGGCTTGTGAAAGGGCTGCACAGTTCACAGTGGCCAAAGAAATGTTGATGCAGAAATCAGAGCCCTGGGGTTGTTTGCCTGAAAGGATCCGGAGAAACACAAAACTGCTTTTATGGAAGTCTTTCTGGAGATCAGACTGCTGTGATTAGGATGTGAAAATTGAGGGGTTTGCTTTCTAATATTTCCCTTTGCACACTCCCTTCTGGGTTCTGACAATTAATTGGCCTGCTTGGGGCTAAATGCAGCCAGCTCCATGGTAATTGCTAGAAATCTATCTTGGAATCAAAGTAACTCCTAGGGAATTTAACTTTTCAGTCAATGAGAGACTCCGGGACAAACACGTAATCTCTGTCTGCCATATTCTTCCTCGTGACCTTCACGAAATGACTAAAGGATCCACAAGTAGGAAGCTGCTTTCTCAAAGCTCATGTGTGAAAAGTTGTTGGCAGTCTGAAAGGTATATTATTAAATATTAGATTGGCAGAATCTTTTTAGAGCTATAGTATTGAGCATTACCGACTTCCATCTTGTTTATCCAGGACTAAAATGATCTGTGTGGATTAAGGCAATAATTCAATCTGAATGTTTGCTTTGTATTTGAAAAACAAATGAAATGTTGAACAGTTGTCAGGTGTTAGCTTGATCTTTGTTGTAACTCTTTGCTAAGATTACAAGGATTATATTAAGCACTTGAGTAAGATTTGGGTAGTGACAAATACCAGGTTACCATGATCTGGTTTCAGCATCAATCAAGGAGGTATTAAATAATCAGATAATGTCCCCAGGTTCTCAAAAAATAAATCCCTTTATGCTAATCCAATCATTAGGCAATCACAGGAACTACACACAGACAAAAACAGTGTATGTGGTTCCATTCACAGGTTCCGTACCCAATATAAATGAAGAATTAAGGTATTCTGATTTAACCACATGCCACATAGCTTTAGACAACAAACAGTGTCTGTGGGTTGCAGTGCCTCTTCTGGCTTGGGAGCTTCAGTGCTGATCTTCATGCTTCTTCTGCTGATTCCTTCAAAGCTTTTCCCTATCTTTGGACCAACTTTCAAAAATGGAAATGCATTATTTTAGAATCATGGCATTTTAGATCTCAATTAGACCTGCAAAGTGGTTTAATCTGATCCATTCTTATATCCAATCTATAGATAAGGAACTCGAGGCCATAAGAAATCATTCCTTTGTAGTAGAACTCAGAATTCCTGATTCACAGCTAAATTCTATTTTTATTATGCCAAATTTATCTTTATCTTGCCTTCCTGCTCTCTAAATTATTATTGTTTATGATGAGAAAAGCACTGAGGATTTTTCACCTACTTCTAGAACACTGCTTTCTAACTTCATGCGATATAAAAAGTGCCTTTACAAACATGTTCCTTGAGCAGCCAGATTCTAAGTATACCAGAAAGTATACCTGTTTACTTCAGCGTGTGCCTGTTTGGTGACAATGATTGATTGACTTTGCTTCCCCTGCCTTCTGCCATCACATCTCTCTCCTACATATGGTGACAACATTTCTTTGAACAGATGGTCTCTTCCTACTCACCATCCACTTTCCTCTGCAATTTGGTTTCCATCTTTCCTCAAATTTACTGAAACCTGTGATCTTTTCTAGATCAAAGACAACAACACTTCTCCTGCCATCTGTACACTGTCCTAGGCTGCATTTAATGACCCTCTTCCTTCCTTAAAGTTAGTCTTACTGTTTGTGATTCCTCCTTTAACTCCCTCTGTGTCTGTAGGTGTTTCCTAAGATTAGATCCTTGATCTCAAGTTTGTTGGTAAAAATTGAGGAGCTTGACAACAATTTGAAGCACTGAGAGGTCTCACTGTAATCTATAATAGATTCAAAGGGAATGGCTTTACACTTCTGAGGGAAAAAGTAGGTCAAATGACCATGTGGTTTTCATTGCCTTTCCTCGCACACTTTCAGGCTGGTATAGCCACTCCTTCTGAAGCCATCAAAATTGCATGATAGAAGTATGTTTTCTGCTCTTAATTATTCTCCTATTCTATTAAATAAGCCCTTTAACATTGGATTGTTTGTAAATCTCCCACCTTAAAAATTCTATTCACACCAAATCCTGGTCTAGCCACTGTCTCATTTCTCTGCTTCATTTTAGAAGAAAATGGGTCAAAGTTCTTGTCTGTATCTCCTATCTAATGTCTCTACTCTCCTTGTCTCTTCTTAGCCCATTCCAGTCGGCTTCTCCGCCGCTCTACCCATGAAAGGGCTCATGTCGTCATCACCGATGGCATCCATATTGCCAAATCCAATGCGCTTTTCTCTGTCTTGTTTTCAACTGTCCTCCAGTATTCGATGCAGCATGTTCTGTTTTTCTTTTGAAAATATCTTTTCCTCTTGTGTTTTCTGACATAATCCTCTCCCAGGGCACACGCCGTCTCAGGCCCTCTTTTTTGTCTTCTGTTCCTAAGCCTAACTAAGCCTAACTATCCCACCCATAACTAGGACTTTTAATGCCCAAATGTTTCCTTAGCCTGTGATTCCTTAGCCTTACCTTCTCTACTGATATTCCAGTGATGCCTCTATTTAGTCTCAATTCAAACTTGACCTGACCACCCATCTGCCACAGCCAACTTCTTCCTGACTTTTCACCATCTCGGTCAATGGCACCACTGTCCACCCAGAAGCCCAGACCCAAATTCTAGAAGCATCACTGGTTATTTTCCTTTTCTCTCCACCTACTTCCAATCCATCGGCAAGCCCTTTGCATTCTGCATCTGAAATATGTCCAGAATCGGAACACCCCTCCCTCCTTTACTATTACATGTTTCATCCAGGTCACTGTTCTCTTGTTTGTATTAATGCTTCAGTCTCACAGTGGTCTCCAGGCTTTCATTTCAGCTTCACCTCCTTCAGGGCATTATCTACACAACTAATGAAAAGCAGATTGTCACGCACAGATTAATAGTTTTTAATACTGTTCCCATACAGGTAAATAAGAATCCATATTCTTTACCAGCATGACATGCCCCATATGATCCAGGGGTTGCCCCTTTTCTGACCACATCTTTCATTGTCTGGCTTATTTCCTACTTTTCAGGCACAGTGGGCTCCTTTCTGTTCTTCACATGTGACTAAGCGCTGCTATCCCAGCAACTGTGCGTTCCTTTTTCTTTCTTTTTATTGAGATGGAGTCTCGCTCTGTCACCCAGGCTGGAGTGCAGTGATGTAATCTTGGCTCAGTGCAACTCCGCCTCCTGGATTCAAGCGATTCTCCTGCCTCAGCCTCTGGAGTAGCTGGGATGACAGGCATGCACCACCACGCCCGGCTGATTTTTGTATTTTTAGCAGAGATGAGGTTTCATCATATTGGCCAGGTTGGTCTTGAACTCATGACCTCGTGATCCACCCGACTCAGCCTCCCAAAGTGCTGGGATTACGGGCATGAGCCGCCGTGCCCGGCTGTATCTGTGCTTTTCACTGCTGCTAACCTTTGCTTGCTTTGCTCCTTCTGTCATTTGTGGTACAGCCCAAATGTGATGTAAAGTCTTACTCGTTTTGCTTATTTTCAAAATCCTTCACAAGAATGTAAGCCCATGAAAGCGGGTAGCTTACGTGTAAGGTGTTTGGTTTTTTGTTTTTGATTGTTGTTTCTCCACTGCCTAAAAGAATGCCTAGCACACAGCAAATGATTGATAAGTGTGTGTTTTGTAAGTCACATGTGAATCTCACGTGCAGCAGGTCCTCGAATAACATTTCATTCCATGTTGTGTTATAAAATCGAGGAGAAAAAAATGAATTCCTGATGGGGACCGTGTCTGTGTGGGTGTGCGTGTTCTCATGTCTGTGTGGGTTTTCTCCGTGCGCTCCGGGTTCCTCTTGCACCCCAAAGCTGTACCTGTCAGGTGACCTGGTGCATCTCCATGACCCGTGTGAGTTGGGTGTGAGGCGGATATAGACAAGTGTGGGTGTGAGTGTGGATGAGTGTGAGCGAGTATGAGTGTGTGTGTGTGAGTGGGTGATTGTGAGGTGGGTGTAGACAAGTGTGGGTGAGTGTGAGTGTGAATGCAGATGAGTGTGGACAAGTGTGACTGTGGGTGTGTAGACGAGTATGGGTGAGTGCGAGTGGGTGTGAGTGTAGGCAAGTGTGGGTGTATGTGAGCAAATATGGGTGAGTGTGAGTGGGTGAGTGAGGTGGGTGGAGGCAAGTGTGGGTGAGTGTGTCAGTGAGTGTGGATGAGTGTGAGTGTGTGCATTTGAGTGTGGGTATGTGTGAGTTTGAGTGTGTGTGAGAGTGTGGGTGAGTGTGTGTGGGTGTGCATGTGAATCACCCTGCAGTGGCAGGGTGTCCTAGCCAGGCTGGCACCTGCTGGGCACACTAAGCCACAAAGATGGGCTCTGGCCACTCTAGACCTTGGACTAGAATTTTAAAATGCTTTGCAAACATTTATTTCTTGATTTTACCCACCACCACTAAGGCTGCCATCGCTTACTGATTCACTAAAAATTGAGGGAATAATTCTCTCTCTTTTTTTAACTCTATCTTAATTGTACGTCTAGCTCACATGTATTTCAGTGTTTAATATTAGAAGTGCTTTTGTTTTTATTCAGAAGTTTGGTGATGTTTTGTGCCTAGAGGATATGCCCTAGGAATGCAGGGAAGGGAATACACACTGGGTCTGTAGGGGTATGGGGGTAGGGAGAGCATCAGGACAAATAACTAACGCATGCAGGGCTTAATACCTAGGTGATGGGTTGATGGGCGCAGCAAACCACCATGGCACATGTTTACCTACGTAACAAACCTGCACGTTCTGCACTTGTATCCCGGAGCTTAAAATTGAATTAAATTTTTTTAAAAAAGAAAAAGAAATATGCCCTAGGAATTTAACTCTTCTGTATATAAGCCTAAGAAAACCAACTATAGCTGTTGGTTTTGTTACAGTCGTTTCGCGTCATGTCACGATTTCCAGGAAACTATGGCTGAGATGAAGTGAGGACGTAGTATCTAGAGGATTTGAATGTGTGGTTACTGAGAGCTGCTGTGTATGAGGAACTGGACAAGATTCCATGGGGAAGGCAAAAATGGATCCAGAAAGAATTCTGTCCTCCAGCTATTTATGTTGTAATATAGAAAATAAGACATACATAAATTAAGTATAAAGTCATTTTTGTTTATTGTAGTAGAGGTAGTATAAATAAAACATTAACAGAAGGAATTTGAGAAAGCTTTTAACAGAGTGCAAGACAAAAATTCCGTGCCACAAAATAACATGAAAGGAAGTGGGATGGTGGAAATGAGTGTGGAACATTTTAAAAAACTGTGAATAATCAAATTTTAGAAACATATAAGTAGGAAGAGGGAGAAAAAAACTGAAAAACAAGTTGGATGTAGATTTGAGAAGATAATAAGTTAGTTTAAAGAATTTAGATTTTATTTAGGAGCAATCAGAGTTTGTAGAAGTGATCTGGGCAGGCGATTATGCAATTGTGGAAATGCTATAAAATTTTTCATGTTCTCATACACGTTTCTAGACAAGAATCAGATTGTTGCATTTCAGCGGTGCTTAGTGGGCATTTTATCCTTCAGATTTCTAGGTGATTGAATAATTGTCTGCCAATTTGGACTCTTGGCTTTATAGCTCCTATTCAATAAGTCATTCTAAATAGTTAAAACACATCATACTTTTTTTTTTTTTACTATTTTCCAGTAATACATACACAATACAAAATTTTTTATTGTGTATAAAAATACATACACAATAAACAAATACGACTTTTTACTTAATTTGTTATGGCTCATTTTCCCTATTACATTAAAAATAGTCAGAAGACAGAATTCTTTCCTTATTTATTTTTACCTTTCCTGTCAAATCTCATCCAGTTCTTTGTTTAGAGTCACTCTCGGTAATCACACATTCAAGTATGTCCTCTGTCTGTACAGTAAGCCCTCACTTAACCTAGTAGATAGGTTCTGACGCACGTGTCAAAAAAGCATGCTAGTACAAAAGGACATACAGTTTTTGAAAATCCTATGATCTCAGTTCCCCAATTCCTTCTTCAGAGGCACTTTCCGATACCAGATCCTCAGGTATATGTGTGTGTGTTTTAGTATGTTTTGATTCCAATGAGATACTACTGTCTTCATTGCTCTGCACTGGGGTGTGTGTGTGGTGGGGGGGGTGTGTGTGTTGTTTTTGTTTCATTTTGTATTATATTTTCATTTATATATGTATATTATATATATATATTTTGAGACCTCTCTATATCCTCATTTATAGTTTTATCATCTTTTAAGCAGTTGCATGTTTTTATCTGTATGAATAGACTCTTCCATTTAGATAACAACTGCATAAATATCTTTATATATATGTCTATTATAGAATCAATTTCTACAAGTAAAATGGCTAAGTCAAAGAGTATGAGTCCTTCAAAATTCTCTTGAAAGATTCTAGGGCAATATTGTCTCTCACCAATAGAGTATGAACGCCTGGTTAACCACATGTTGCCTTAGCTAGTAGCGTATATAACTTTTTTGACAATCTGATCAATAAAAATGATGTCTCTGTTTTGTTTTATGAAAGTAGATATAATTTTAAAGCATTTTCAATAGTCATTTATCAATGAACTCCCTGTCCGTATTCTTTACCATTTATATAATTGGTTTATCTTGATTTCTATCAGGTTTTACGTATTTAAAATGTGCTCACACGTCAAGAAATTCATAGCCTCAGATGAAATCTGTAATTTCCTTATACATTAGTAAAAATGACTTATAAAGAAATAGAAATCTTAATAGGCCAGTAATCATGAAAGATAATGATTTAATCAAATAAATAATTAAATCTACCTAAAAATTACTGAATCTATGTAATTTTACAGAAAGATTTATATTATTTCTAAAGTTACAACCAATTTTTACATTTTAAAAATGATTTCAGAAAATGGAAAACGAGAAGGTACACTCCAACTGTATTCCGGCTCGTATAGACTTGTTATCCAAACAGGGAATTTCAGATTTAGTCATGACTCAGCAGCTAGTACTATATTTACCACTCCGCTATAAACAATTGTAACACTGTGGGAAAGAATGAAGAAATTCTTTCAAGCGTTGGACAACAGGTAGTGTAGGATTTATGCTGAGTAAAGGGAGACATAAGAGCCCAGTGCTTCCCCAAGCTTTTAGCGAGTAGTCTACCTTCCACACCACAATGTGAGGAGGACACACAGAGCACGGTGGTTTTGCTGAGCAGAGTAAGTACAAACTGGAGTTCAGAGTCACATGAGTGGCTGGAGTCTATCAGGACTTCAGAGAGGAGGCAGCTGCACACAGAGGAGTCTTAGATGTCTGAGAGGGGTTTCACATAGGTTCTTGTCTGATAACTAGGTTATTAATCTCAGGTAAATCTCTATGAGGCCAGCAAAGAGTACTGCATGGGACCAAGATTTGAATGAGGACACCACAGTGCTAGGAGATAAGAAGTCCTATCCAGTCAGAGGGGAGAAACCTCATTGAGACCCTTGGCCATTCAGTTGAGACCTCAGAAACGCCACAGTTTAACAGAAAGAGCTACATACAGCCCAGAGTAAGGCTGGAAGCTTCTGCTATGATTTAGGACAAAAGAGGACCAGCTTTAAGAAATAGTTAAGCTAAGCCCAGCAGTTTTAAGAGGATCTACCAGTACTTAACTGCCTAAGAGAGAAATTTTAATACTCTTTAAAGAAGACAACATGAGCCAGATTCTTTGCAATGCCATCTAAAATGTCTAATGTACAGAATCAAAAATAATTAGACAATTGAAAAAGAGAACAATATGCCCACTGTCTTGGTCCATTTTGCATCACTCTAAAGGAATACCTGGGGCTGGCTAACTTATAACGAAAAGAGATTTGTTTGGCTCACAGTTCTGCAGGATATACGAGAAGCAAGGCACCAGCATTTGCTTTCAGTGAGGATCTCAGGAAACTTCCAATGATAGAGGAAGGTGAATAGGGAGCAGACACATCACAAGGCGAGAGAGGGAGCGATGAGAGGGGGCATCAGGCTCCTTCAAACAGCCAGCTCTAGTGTGAAGTCACAGAGCAAGAACTCACTCCTTACTGCGGGGATGGCACAGAGCCATTCAGGGTGCACCTCCACCACCCAACGCCTCTCCCTAGGTCCCACCTCCAACATTGGGAATCACATTTTAACATGAGATGTGGAGAGGACAGACCTCCAAACCATATCACCCATGATCAGAAGAAAAAAATAAGTAGTAGAAACAGATTTTTACCTAGATATTAGAATTAGCAGCCAGGGATTTTAAAACCGCTATAAGAACATCCAAGAACATAAAAAGAAAAGGCAACATAACAAGTGAATGGATGAGAAATCTCAGCATAGTAATTAAACCTATTGTAAAATATCAAAAGAATGTCTAGATCTTGGTGAAGACCATTCTTTCCACTGGGCCTTCTTATTCTATCAGTATGTTTCATTTATTGCATGTCATACTTTGGAGCAGTTTCTAACTTTTATTTTTTCTTGCTATTCTTCAAAACAGCTCCTACCCTTAGAAATGGACTAGAGCTTATTTACAGAACGACAAACACTTAATTTTAATACTGCTCCCTATTTACCACCTTACTTTCAACTTTAGTTTGCATGAGTAGCAACTGTCTTCTGATGGTTTTCTAACAATTTATACTTAGGCTAGATTCTAAAATGACAAAAATATGTAGAAATTGATACAGAACGAATATGAATGTAAATATCTATATCAACACCATTAGTCACAATGTGTTGCTGGTACACACCTATGCATCAGAATGCCTAAAGGAAAAGACTGAGAATGCCAAGTGTTAGCAAGGACATGGAGCATATATAACTGTCACACGTTTCTGGTGAGAGTGCAGATTGACAGAGGAGAGTGTAAATGGATACAAACCCTTTAGGAAAGCATTTGGTAGTATCTATTAAAGCCAAACACCATTGTTTTTTTTAAATACGCTATCTAAAATAAACATCCATCGAAACTTTATAGCAGAATGGAGATTGTATAAGAAAGGACAATGAAATTAAAGATAAAATATTAGAAATTTCCCAATCCGAAGAAGAGAATCTGATACCCCAAAAACAAACAAACAAAAAAGTGCCGTCACCTGAAGGACGTCAAGCAGTCTAACATACATAACATTTGCTGAGCCAGGACCAATGATCAGAAAAGTAATTGTAAAAGATGATATGATTATCAAACGAGACCCAAAAATTGCAGCAGACCCAGAGCAAGATAAATGTAAAGATAGCCATATCTAGGCACAGCATAATCACATTTCTGAAATTCTGAATTTCTTTGCTGGCCTCATAGAGATTTACCTGAGATTAATAACCTAGTTATCAGACAAGAACCTATGTGAAACCCCTCTCAGACATCTAAGACTCCTCTGTGTGCAGCTGCCTCCTCTCTGAAGTCCTGATAGACTCCAGCCATTCCTGTGACTCTGAACTCCAGTTTGTGCTTACTCTGCTCAGCAGCCAGAAGTCAAGATACGTTATAGACAGGGGAACAGTGGTCTGAATGAGCACTGACTTCTAATCAAAAGCAGCAAAGTCCAGAAGAAAATGAAATGGCATTACTAAAGTGTTTAAGAAAAGAACTGCAAGCCAGAATGTCTATCTTCTATATGAATAGCATTGTTTCTTAAGCAAAAATATTCTTTGAAATGTGAATAAAATAATGAGTTTCAGATAAACACAATCTGAGAGAATCCATTGCCAGTATACCAGCACTAAGAGAAATACAAAAAGAACTCTTTAGAATGAAGGAAAATGATATCAAACAAAAATTTGGAAGTAATGACAAATACCTGCAATGATAAATGATATGGTTAGGCTTTTTGTCCCCACCCAAATCTCATCTTCAATTGTAGTCCCCGTAATTCCCATGTGTCAAGGAGAGACCAGATGGAGGTAATTGAATCATGGGGCAGGTTCCCCCATGATGTTCTCATGACAGTAAGTGAGTTCACATGAGATCTGACGGTTTTATAACAAGCTCTTCCACCTTCGCTAGGCACTTCTTCCTCCTGGTGCCCTGTGAAGAGGTGCCTTCCTTCATGATTGCAAGTTTCCTGAGGCCTCTGCAATCTTGTAGAGCTGTGAGTCAATTAAGCCTCTTTTTCTAAATAAATTTCCCAATCTTGGACATTTCTTTATAGCAGTGTGAGAATCGACTAATAAAATAAATAAGTAGATAAATACAAAAGATGTAAGGAATATTGGTATGCATATTTGGGGGCCCTCTTCTGAGGTTTCCTCTATTTTTGTTCCACATATTTCAATAATTTTTGCCACCTACCTTTGCTTCCACAGCTTGGAAAAACTCTTGACGTCTCCTGGGACTATTTCCCCATGCAGGGAATTGAGAAATGCTTTGAGGAAATAAACCAAGGTTATTCTGTGATGTTTTTTCTTTGGTACTCTCTGTGTTGGTTGCTGCCCATTACATTCAAATAGTTATTTTCTTACTATTTTGTCAATATTTTGCTACTATTGCCAGCAAGAGGTAGAGTGTTTTAAAAGCTACTCCATCATGGCTGAAACAGTAAGTCAGCCAAGCATTCTTTAAGGAGAAAATTCAAAGCTGAGGAACTTAACTCTGGATTTCAAGACTTATTATAAAGTTTGTAGCAATGAAGACCATCTGGCTTGGTGTAAGGAAGAAAAATGCACAAATAGAATAGAAGAGAGTCAAGAATAGACACATGTAGATGGCTATATTTAAAGATGGTACAGCAAATCAAAGGAAAAAGGACACTCATTTCAAAAACTGGCATAGAGGCTATTGGAAATATATATTTTGAAAAAAATCTCTACACCTCCCTCATATTATACACAAAAAGTCAATTTCAGATGAATCATAGATCTAAATGTAAATTACAGAATGATAAAGCTTCTAGAAGTTAACATAAGAAAATACCTTAATGATCTTAGTCTAGGCAAAGACTGCTTAAGCAGAACATAAAAAGCACCAAAGAAAAGAAAAAATATTTTAAAATTAAACTTCATTAAAATTACAATCCTCTGTTTAGCAAGCAAAGGCCAGTAAGAGAGTGAAAAGGCAAGCTACAGAGTGAAAACTGTGTGTGTGTGTGTAGGGGGAGCGGTGTTCCTTTTTGTTTTTTGGAGGGGAGTGGCACACATTAAGGATAGAATGGCACTAAATATCTATCAGAATGGTAAAAGTTAAAAAGAACCACAATACCAATTGTTGGCAAGTTATGTAGTAACTGGAACTCTCATCCATTTTTCGGTAGGAGGGTAAGTTGGTAACACAACTTTGAGGTACAGTGTAGCAGAATTTATTAAAATTGACATTAGCAAAACATCAAAAACTCATCAATTCCACTTCTCATATATTCCTAACAAAAGTTTATTTATGTTTATTAAAGGACATACACAAGAATGTTTACATTAGCATTATTTGTAATAGCCAACAATGTAAACAATACAAATGTACTTAAATAGCATAATAGATACATAAAATGACAGTCATGAAAAGGAATACTATACAATAGTGAAAATGAACAAAATAATGCTATGCACTATTACGTTGATGAGTCTCATAAACATAATATTGAGCAGAAAGTGACAGATACAATAAAGTAGATATAGCATTTATTCATATTACGTGTATGTAAAGATTTTAAAAGGCAAACATAATCAGTGATGTTAGAAGTCAGGATAGTGATTATTTTGGGAGAAGATCAGAGACTGGGAAGGAGCATGAAGGAAACTCCTAAGGTTATACTATTCTTTACTCAAATGAAGATTACATGGGAGTGTTTAACTTGTGAAAATCCCTCTAGCCCTACTTCAAGGTTTGTATATTTTCATACATGCATACTGTAATTTGATACAAGAAAAAGCTCATTAAACAATGTAGTTTGGAGGAACACAGGGCTTTGGTAGAATGATGATGGACAAGAGGGGGCAATAACAGCCAGGTCAGAAACAGATTTACTATTCAAATGAATGAGTGTGTGGAAGTCAAATATATAAAGCACTTAGGAGCATTAGTTCTGAAATAGGGGCAGAATCATACACACACATATTCATGTACACCCCTTAAGACACCTCTTCTTTATGTCTCTTAATCTGCAGACATAAAGAACATCTGAGGTCTTTTCAAGGAGTCCTTAGGCCCCCAGGAAATATCCATGCAAATCAGCTAGATGACCTTTGTCCAGTCGTTCCATTATAATGTTTTCTGAGTTTAGAGAGAGAAGCCTTGATCTCTATTCTCCGATTAGGAAACTGAGGCCCAGAGAGTAAATTGCCTAAAGTCACAGAAATGCAAAGTGGCAGAGCCCATTTTCTAATGGAGGCAACTCATCTCTAGGGTTATGCACTGAATCACACACCACACGGCTTCTTCCTGAATCACTGGGAGGGGTCCACTTTAGGTGATACTGAGCCATCTCACAGAAGTGCAGTTCAGTGGGGGCATGGGATTTGTAAACATGAAATATACATTTCATGTGGAGACTAAAGGCAGTGAAATGGGTATGTGTCTCATCAAAATATATACTATATTATTTGTGTGTTTAAAAATTTACTTAGAGTGTTTTATATTTATTTTACATGAATGGAATTTTCTTTTAGTCATTCAACATAAAACTTGAAATTTGTCAGTGCTGAAACATGGCTCCCAGTGACTCACTTTAACCACTGCACAGAATTTCTCTGTGTGATAGAATATTCCACAATCCCGTTATCTACTCCCTTAGTAATGAGAATTTAAAACTGTTCTCATTTTGTTTTTACTATGACACAGTGCTGTTATAAACAGCCTTATGCATTTCACCTTGGACATGTGATAAATCAAGAGTCACTCAACTGTTTTTCTAAAGGTCCAGATTGTAAATATTTTTGCCTTGATGGGCTATGCCATCATATCTCAAAAGCAGTCATAGACGATGCATAAATGAATGAGGATGTCTGTGCTCCAGTGAAATTTTACTTACAGGCCAGGTGTGGTGGCTCGTGCCTGTAACCCCAGCACTTCAGGAAGCCGAGGCAGGAGGGTCGCGTGAGCCCAGGAGTTTGAGACCAGCCTGAGCATTGACAAAAACAAACTGTCGATAGCATCATATTGATTGTAGAAAATTTGAATGCTTTCTCCATGAGCTTGGAAATAAGACTAAGATGTCCACTAACACCACAGCCGTTCAGCACTGTAGCAGAGGTTACATTGCAGTTACTTAAGCAACAAAAATGAATGAAAGTTACAAAGTTTGAAAAGGAGGTGAATTTCAGTTATGACAGGATTGTGTATGCAGAGAATCCAGAAGAATTAGAATGGATCTGTTCCAGTTACTAATGACTATAACAATAAGTTCTGGGATACAAAGTTAACATTAAAAAATCAATTATATTTCTAGATACTAGCAATGGATAAAAAGAAAATAATGTACTATTATTTGCAATAACTTAAAAAACAATAAATATATTGAGAATAATTTAATGAAAAGTATATAATACCTCTAGAAATCTGCAGCATTAGGAAGACCTCAATAAAAGGAGAGAGAGGGACTAGAAGAGCTGATATTGATAAAATGTCAGTGTTCTATATATTCAGTGCAATGCTAATTAGAATCTCAGCAGGCTTTTTAAAAAGAAACGTATAAGATGATTCTGATATGTATGTGGAAATACAACGCCCAGTGAAATACTGAAACAAAATTGGTGTGCACACACATTAGTACATGTTAAAACTTACTAAAAAGTACTGTAAGTTTAAAATGGCGTGGTATCGGTACAAGGATAGACAAAGACACTATTGGAAGGTGTCTAAAAACATATCCCCACAAAAATAATCTGATTTACAAGAAAGGTATGAGTGAAATACAGGTGGGGAAGCAAAGATGATTCTTTTTAATACACACTCTTGCATTAATACTGTACTGGAAAAAAAAGAACCTTGATCTCTACCTCTCACCATACACAAAAACTAACTTGACCTGAACCATAGACCTGAATATGCAAGATAATACATTAAAGTTTCTGGAAGAAAATATAGGGGAATATTTTTTATAAACTTAGGATTGTGCAAGACATAAAATGTCCTAACCATAAGAATAAGACTGATGAAATAAACTTCATTAAAATTTAGAACTTCTGGGCCGGGTGCAGTAGCTCACGCCTGTAATCCCATCACTTTGTGAGGCCGAGGCGGGTAGATCACTTGAGGTCAGTTCAAGTCCAGCCTGGTCAACATGGTGAAACCCCGTTTCTACTAAAAATATAAAAATTAGCCTAGTGTGGTGGCAGACACCTGTAATCCCAGCTACTCAGGAGGCCAAGGCAGAAGAATTGCTTGAGCCCAGGAGGCTGCAGTGAGCAGAGATCATGCAACTGCACTCCAGCCTGGGTGACAGAGGCAGATCTTGTCTAAAAATAAATAAATAAACAAAATAAAGTAAAATTTAGAACTACTGTTTATCAAAGCAACTCCAGTGAGAAAGTTACAAAGATAAACCATATACTGGGAGAAGATACTTGCAACATGTAAATCTGACAAAGTACTTTTCCTTAGAATAGAAAAGAACGTCTTCAAATCAATGAGAATTTTTTTTTTAATGAGCAAAAGACTTGAACAGAAACTTCACGAAAGAGTATATTCAGAAGAGTATATGGTCAATAAGCGTATGCAAAAGTGCTCAACGTCATGTTATTGGAGAAAAGGAAGTTCACATCGTAACGGTACGCTGCTATACACCCATCATACGGCTACCACGATAAAGACCAATTAACAAGTGCTGGCAAAAGCATTTGGAGTGAATGTTACCTATTTCTCGTGGGAGAGTAGATTGGTACAAGCATTTCAAAAACTGACAAATTCTGAAAAATGTTAACTTGTGCTTACTCTATCACCTACCAATTCTACTCCTAGGTATATATCGGAGACAATCTTACTATTTATTAACAGTGTACAGCACATATGCTAAATGTAATGAACTCATACAATGGAATACCACCCAACAATATAAATCAATGTAACTGCTATATACAGCAACATATACTGCTCTATACAACACAACAACAGTACAACCGCTATGTACAACACCATGAATAAATCTCAAACACCACGTTGAGTCAATGCATCCAGACACTAAAGAGTATATTCTATGTGATTCTGTTCATATGAAGTCCAAGAGCAAATGAAAGTATGCTATGGTGACAGCCACTGAAAGAGTAGGTACCTTCTGGAGTGTGTACTGAGGGGTGGGTGATAGTGCACGGAAGGGGTGTTTTAAAACTAACAGTATCTTAGTTACCTATAGTCTTTTGTACTTCCATGTAAATGTTGGAATCATTTTTTCAATTTCTGCAAATTCTGCTATGATTTTGATGGAGATTACATTCAGTGAATACAATCAATTTCATCAGAATTGCCACTTTTATAATCTTCAATCTAAGAACTTTATGTTCAAAATCATTTTTAAATTTTTCAATGTTCTATGATATTTAGCATACAGACTCTTCATATCTCTGATTCTATTTACTACTAGGTATTTGGTGTGTGTGACAGCATTGCTTTTAAATGTTTATCTTTGTTTTCAAATACTCTTGCATACAAATTTTCTTTAAAAAAATTATTTTTTAATTTTTGAAATTTTTTATAGAGACAGGGTTTTCCTGTGTTGCCCAGGCTGGACTCAAACTCCTGGCCTCAGGTGTTCTCCTGTTTCAGCCTCCCAAAGTGCTGAGATTACAGGTGTGAGCCACTGTGTCTGGCCATACATACACATGTTCTCGAAACTTCTTATTTTATGGCAGGTGAGGTTGTTTTTACTATTAATACTACAGTAAGATTCGTGAAAGCTCATTTAAGTTCACACAGTAGCTTAAGAACAATGTCAAGTATAGATTCTAATAAGGTGGCACCCAATCAATGGGGAAATTATCAGTGCTCACAAAGAATATGATGGAATAAATGGGAGACAGAGGAAGTGATGTAAGTCATTATCAGTAAGGCTTGGTTAAAATGCCAGTTTTTACCTCTATCTAGATTCCAGTCACAGGAAATATCTGCATTCCCTAGCTTCATCTTCCTACATATTCATATTTGGGATAAATCGAATCTGTTTTAGAATTCTTGACTATGGCTCAGTACAAAAATATCCATATGAAGACAGAATAGGTTAGCTCTACAAACAATCATTGACATCTGTTCATACTCATATTTATTGATGTTTGTTATATGCAAGGCACTATTTTAGGCACTATTCTTTTATATCGATTCATCATCACTATCGTCTATGTTTTATTATTTCCATTTTACACAAGAAGAAATTAGGACTTAGAAGAATTAACTAAATTTCTCAATATAACAAAGCTGTAAGGGATGCAGAGATGCTTCAAAGGAAGGGCTGTCAATTTTCCCAGCCTATCATTTGACTCAAAAACCTAGAGTGTCTCTATTTTTAATCAAAGAACATAGCATTGGTTCATTGCATATAGTTTTTGAGAGAGATACACACATTGATTGAGAGCAAGATGCAAAGATCTAAGTGTAGGTAAGTTCTGAAGCAAAATTGGAAATATATATAAGATTTCAATGCCTGAAATTATTACAATTTCAAATCTCTTTGTCAGATTTTTATACAGACTGTCTCTTTGAATGAATAAATTTCTTGGCATACAAACAATACTACTACATAACTACTACCTAGTGAATATCTAACCAAATTAGCTTACCTATGCTACTGATGAGCATCTAAGTTATCAAATGCTAAGTACAGACTCAAATAACTTAGAGTTGACTTAGGTGGTTTCTTTCTGAAGCTTGCCTTTTCTTTTTCAGTTCTACTCTGGCTCTTATTCTCACATCGTCAAGTAATAGAAATCAGGTGTGCATGTGTGTTTGTGGGCACACTGGTTGTGGATGTGTGTGTGCATGCAGGGACACGTCCACATGTCCTGCACGTGAGGCTGACAATGCCCCCAGGCTCCACCAGCCATGACATTTCTAGGGCAGGGGAATTGGAACTTCAGTAGTTGGTGGCCCTTGGGAAAATTACCTTAGATACAGGAATTGATCCAATGTGCTTTTTGGCTAAAGGCCAACTCCTTGGGAGGTCACGTTTGAAAAATGTGACTTTTTAGTTTTATATGTTTACTTAAATTACCAACAGGGATTTGGGGGACTTAAGCTTTTACTATTTCTTAAATGTATTCTACTAAGGATATTTAGATATTCTCTTCCATGTACAACTCCAAATTCGATTCAGAAACCCCAGGCAAGGGTATTCTGTGTGTCCTAACCCTTGAAGTTAATGACTCCTAATTAACTCAGCAAGAAGCTAATGACTTGTAAGCACTTGCCAATTGATTCCAAGCTTTTTCCTTGTAAGATGAGTCTGGGTGAACTGGGAAGGCTCCAGCAGAGAGAAGGCACAGGAGGGTCAGGGATTGACAACTCACTCTAGATGAGTTCCGGGAGATATTTAGGGCAATGGAAAGTATAGTTGTAGCCTTTTTACCATTGATTTTTAAACTTATGAATGGTATTATAAATAAAGCTGCATGTTTTGGAGATTGTAAAACCAAAACACTGTGAAAATCATTACCTAGTAACTATTCAGTGACCTTAGCGCTTATCATTTGCGTCAATTCATCTACTAAAAGAGGAATAAGCACACAAAATTGTATACTAGATAATTGATCTGATTAGATACTTCACTTACAGAGGTACATTTAGTTTGCTTGATTAAAGCTGTTCCTTTAGAACAGAGATAGAGCATCCATGATTATGAATCAAACAAACATTCATTGAGAATCTGCACTGGGACCAGCCTCTGGGCTATGCCTTGAGCATAGAAAGACCCTCTACCTCTAGCCCCACTCCTGGAGTTGACGGTTTACGCTGAGTTTACACTGTCCCAGATTAACAAAGAGTCACTAGAGGAAGGAACTCTGTGACAAAGAAACACTCGATGGGGACAGTACATTTGAAAATGCTTGGCCACCAGCCTGGCTAACATGGTGAAACCTTGTTTCTACCAAAACTACAACAAAATTAGCCGGGCGCGGTGGTGGGCACCTGTAGTCCCAGCTACTCGGGAGGCTGAGGCAGGAGAATCGCTTGAACCCGGGAGGCAGAGGTTGCAGTTAACCAAGATTGCACCATTGCACTCCAGCTTGGGCAACAAGAGCAAAACTCCATCTCAAAAAATAATAATAATAAATAAAAATTAAAATAAGAAAATGTTTGCATAGTCCTCTGGTGCCTTCCTACAAAGCACACATGCGCTTCTTTACCCCTTAAAATTTGCCAGTTACACTGAAGTCCAGGAGGCTGACAAGGTGCTCGCACTCTAAGGAAGATTGGGTGAACTATGGTGGTGGCTAAATTCATTTGAACCATAAGAAATGGTTCAGAGAATAGTCAAAAACAGTCTACAGTCTTCAACTATGGAATAAGATACTTAATTTAAGACCAACATTATTCAAAAGTCTTACGCATTAAAAAGAATAACTTATGATTAACTATTATTGGTTATAGCAGAGTGATAACCAACTGGAAAAACTGTCACTTTTAGTTACTGCACTTGTAGATAAGAGGACATAAAACAATTTACACACCCATGTTTCAATGTGCTATTACAAGAAGAATTTTGAAAAATATATTAAACAAAGCAAAAAAAACCTTTAATGCTTTAAACTCTATCCCCTTTTTCTCCTTAGAAAATTGTTAGGGAGCAATTCAACCCTATAATTTTTTTCCAACAGAGAAACGAGAAGATGAGAGTTATCAGCAACACTGGGTGCTCAGTAAGCCATGGCCCTCTCTGCCTTTAAACATCATCAGTAACTTATTTCTCCTTGGTCTTGCAGCAGAATCACCCACGGACCCCTTCATCGTGCCTGGCACTCCTCTTTTCAGTGCCTGCCAAAATAGCCTACTTAACTGCTACGGTAAGAAAAAAATAATCAAATTAGGAGAGTAAAGAAAGAATAAGGCCATTGTCTGTGCAGGTACCGTCTGAATTGACCTGTAATTTTCCCCAGGAGGAAGCACTGGACTGAATTGGCAGCCCAGAGTTGTGGCTGTGTTCTCAGACTAACTGCTGCCCTTCTGTGTGACTTTCGGCAAGCGTCTTCTCACTAATTTTCTCACTTCAGCCGGTTGTGCACTGAGTGCTTGTGCTAGAGTGTATGTGTAAGCTTCTGGGCATGTCTTATCAGACACATCATAGCCTCAAGTTTATTGGGGGAGTATTACCTTAGTTTGGTTTGGTGGTATTAGTTGATTTCAGTAATTCTGATGAAAAATATATATGTACATAACATAAAATATATATGTATTTGAATGTGTTTCTATACAGATATATATAATAGATTTATATGGCTATAAGATATATTCTAATAAGCCTTATAAGGCAATGAACAATTATTTATAGGCAGCACATTGTTGTACATACAATATTATTGTGTTGTACACACTATTGTGTCATCACAATATTGTGTTGTAAACACAATAATAGTTAATCATAAGTTACTCTTTTTAATGCATAATTGTTCACACAAGTCAACTTGAGGAGCACATTGTTGCACACACAATATTATTGTGTTGTACACACAATAAAAATCGTAAGTTACTCTTTTTAATGCATAATTGTTGTACACACAAGTCAATTTGAGAACCCCTGGAATGATAATCAGGATTATTGTCTTTTAAGAATCCACGCATCTGATTGCCTCTAAAAACAGAAATTAAGATGACAGCTCAGCATGGTAACACTGACATGTCAGAAAATAGGATAAGCTCATTGATTTTTCTTACAAAACAAAACTAAGATATAACAGATTTTTGTTCTTGCTTTAGACCAGAGACCAGCATTTCTCCTGTTTTCTTTTATCCACAAGAGCCACTTTTTTTCTCTATTGCTCTCTGTATGATGGCTGTCCGTGCCACTAATCCCAAGAGGGGATCTAGTTTTGAAAATACAAGAAAGTCCCACCCGAACTCCTTACAGCAGTGAAACAAAGCTTGTTATCCTTACAGTAGAGGGAAGGGTCACCAACTGAGTTTGCCTCGAAACTACACAGTCCTCTCAGTAAAATTAACAAGAACAGACACTATTATGCCCTATTGGTGTGGATAAATGTTTATGTAAAGAACCCCTAGCAAAGCAGGAAATGCAGAATGGTAGCAAATCACAGGGACAGACTCTTTGCCTTGTTACTCCCTCTTCCTCTGTCTGGAGGTGATTTTCCGGGATCCCAGCATAGTTTCTTGTTTCTCATTATTGAGAGTTCAGCTCAAATGTCATCTACTGAGAGTGGCCACTCTTAACTATCCCGTCTGATGAAGTGCCCAGACTCCCTTTCCACATCCCCTTGTTTACTTTTATAGTACTTTGATCTTTATTTATTGTTCTCTTGTTAATTGGCTGTCTCTCCCATTAGCCCATAAGCTTCCTGAGAGCGGAGAGCTTGCCTGCTTGATTCACCACAGTTATTTTCGGTGCTGGAATCATGCTTGGCTTACAGTAGGCCCTCATGAATATCTGATCAGTGAATGAATGAATAAATGATATGCTCATTTTCTCATTGCAAAGAAAAGGATTGCGTGGAAGTAAAAGGGTGACCAATTACAAGCCAAGCCCAAGACCAATTTCATATGGAAGGACTTACAGTTTACCAGACAATGCTTATTGCACACTTGGATTTTCAGACCTTAGCATATTATAATAGCCATCTTAGATAAGCACAGAGAATATGCAAAAATAATGCATAAATAGCAATGGCAAATGGAAAGTATTGCAGTGAAGTAAAATCAACAAATCCAGGCTTCTTTAAATGCAAACTGGCTCAAAGTTGAATTCCTAAGTAATTGAATTAGAATCAAGTTACCTTTCCTTTATGAACTTGTGCATTGAGATATACTGACTCTATCAGCATTATAAACTCATGAAACATAGCAATTATGAATTAATCAAAGTAGATCGTAGCAATAAAAATTCATAATCCTGTTCCTGTGTAGGTCTCTTATGGACAACCAACCAAATAATACAATACAAAACAATGGGACTTGTTTATTCCAACGTATGTTCTAACTGTGTTAAACGACACTTCTACACTATTTGCTTTTGAATTTTCACTAAAAGAAACACCTTAAGTAACAAATGGCATTTGTTACTTAAGAAAAGAAAGTAAAAATATGAGTTTTATGACTCTTACATGTCATATATGTTATATGACTCATGTTATATGTTATATGAATTCAAAAATATAATATAATCAAAGGAAATTAGTGAAATTATTTGGATCAAATCATGTTTCAAGAATACTTGTCCAAAACATTTTCTTTTTTCTGCTATTTTAATTGTGTAATATTTTGTAAGGTGGAATTGTAGAAGTAGCTTCAAGCGAGAAAAATTCAGTTGCAGACTTACAATAGGCATTCTTGCTATATTTAGGGCAGAGCAAAACCTTCTGAATTTATAGAGATGTGGAATAAAAGTTATGTTTAAATTTTATACTTTTCCTTGGTTTTGCCATTTGGGAACATTTTTATTTTATGCTAAACTCCAGTGAAGAAAATATGTGTAATTATTTCCACTTTCTGTACCCCCAAAATGAAAATTAGATAAAAATATAATAAAGAAATTTCAAAATCAGGATTTGTTTTACTGTGGAACATAGATATATATGGGAAAATGTGGATGTGCCAAACTCAATCATCTTTGTTCTTTAAGGATAATCCAGGGTCTCTTTTCTTAATGTAATATTTTTTAAGACAGATCTCCAAGAAAAAACGATTCTGAAAATGAGATATACCTGTGCTGGAATTCCATGCAATTACACTGAAGATTTACCATCAGAGCATGTCTTTTCATAGCTGAAGCTTTGGGGAAATACTAAACTTGATCAGAGAATAAATATCAATTCATTAAAATCAATGACACAAATTGTGAACTTATAGAAAGACTCATCATAAAACATGGAGACTTGATGTATACCCATTACAAGTGGACTGACGGCTCCTCATGAGTATTCAGTAATCACCATGCACAAGTAATTCTAAAATATTTGTAAATGATCAGTCAGAATAATCTCTGAGCCTCTTCCTCTCTGCCTTGAAAATATGTTTGCTCATTAACCCAGAGATACTTGCAAAGCACTAATATCCTAGAAGATGATCAATAAATGCTGACAGTTGATTTGCTGACATCTGAGATATGTCAGGTAAATACCTCGGGCCTGGACAGAAGAGCTTCTAAGTCACAGGTGCCTTCTTGCCAGGTGAAGATTAAAGTAGGGAAATGTACGTACTCTTGCCATGCTCTGGATTTTTGTGTAATTAATACTATCTGTGTCAGTTCTGAAAAACATACGTAAAACAGACAAGGTTGTAGCCAAATTCAATATGTAATGTGCAAGAGAATATTATTTAATGGTTTTTTAACTGAACATCTCATTCATTGTGTAGTTTTTATTTTTACGTTAAGTGTTTTTGGGCTTTAACTTTTAAGTTCAGGAGTACAAGTGCAGGTTCATCACACAGGTAAACTTGTGTCATGGGGGTTTGTTGTACAGATTATTTCTTCACCTAGGTATTAAGCCTAGTACCCATTACTAATTTTTCATGATTCTCTCCCTTCTTCCACCCTTTACCCTCTAGCCTCTGAAAGGCTCCAGTGTGTGTCATTCCCCCGTATGTGTCCATGAGTTCTCATCATTTAGCTTCCACTTATAAGTGAGAACATGCAGTATTTGGTTTTCTGTTTCTGTGTTAGTTTGCTAAGGACAATGTTTTCCTGCTCCACTCATGTCCCTGCAGAGGACATGATCTTGTTCTTTTTATGGCTGCATAGTATTCCGTGGTGTATATGTACCACATTTTCTTTATTCAATCTGTCATTAATGGGCATTTGTGTTGATTCCATGTCTTTGCTATTGTCAATAGTGCTGCAATGAACATACATGTGCATATGTCTTTATAATAGAATGATTTATATTATTTTGGGTATATATCCAGTAATGGGATTGCTGGGTCAAATAGTATTTCTGTCTTTAGGTCTCTGAGGAATCACCACACTGTCTTCCAGAATGGCTGAACTGACTTAAACTATTTATGTTTCCTGAGTTCTCCTGTTTTTCCTTCCCATGATCATTATTGAATATAAATTTGCTATTCTTTTCATGGAATCACTGTTAAGGACATTGTAATTTGAATATGATTTGCTTCTTTAAAATTAAGTCCGGAGATTATATTGTAATATCACATTCTCATGGCATCCTGGTCATAATTCTGAGGAAATATTGACAAAGTTGTTATTTTTAGATTTGAGTACTAGTAATAATATGTGTGAAAATCAGGCTAAATAGCACATTAAACCCTGTCTCATTGAGAAGGTCAGGAAAAATTAGTTCAAGAAAAACAATGTTAAAATCTTAGATTAATTTTTAAAATTTCCTATCTGTCAAGTTATATCCACACTCAATCTTCCCTCCCTCTTCTATTTTTTTTTACATATTTTTAGAGATTCCTGATGATATAAAAATGAATGAAAAATAGCTCAAAATAGAGTTCAATCTTCTGTTTATTTGGGGAGAGAGACATGGAAATAAAAACTAAAATACAAGCTAAGGTGTAGAAATTATAATCTTCATGAATTGCTGGTAGAAATGTAAAATAGTGCAGCCAGTTTGGAAAAGAATTTGGTAATTCCTCAAAATGTTGAGCATAGAATTATTACATCTTCCAACAATTTCACCCCTAGGTATTTACCCAAGAGAAATAAGAACATATGTCCATGCAAAAACTCACACAGGAATGTTCGTAGCAATTTTATTCAGAAACGCTAAA
This sequence comes from Cacajao melanocephalus, assembly GCA_963573385.1. NCBI lineage: Eukaryota > Metazoa > Chordata > Mammalia > Primates > Pitheciidae > Cacajao > Cacajao melanocephalus. The sequence continues at coordinate 44,689 of CAUYLG010059837.1, forward strand.
GCTGGAAACCACCCAAGTACATCCACTAATAAGCAGATAAACCAAATGAGGTCTGTCCATACAATGGAACACCACTCCGCAATACAGAGGAATGAAGTGCTGATACATGCTACCACATGGATAAACCTCGAAAACATTCAAAGTGAAAGAAGCCAGTCACAAAAGACTGTGTATTATATTTATCCATTTGTATGAAATGTACAGAACAGGCATCTATAGAGAAAGAAGATAGATTAGTGGTTCCTTAGAGTTGAGGACAGAGGTCGGTAGAGATGGGGAGAAGCATGGGGAGCCGCTTGTAATGACTACCATAGTTTTGAAGCGACAAAATGGTCTGAAATTAGATGATATGGTTGTACAACTTTGTGAATATACTAAAAATGATTGAGTTATACCTTTAAACAGGTTAGCTTTATGGCTTATAGATTGTATATCAATAGAGCCATTAATATACAAAGTGATATGTGGCAATATAAAAATAAAAAGCAGCCAGATGCAGTGGCTTACGCATGTAATCCCAGCATTTTGGGAGGCTAAGGTGGGCAGATCACCAGGTCAGGAGTTCAAGACTAGCCTGGCCAATATGGAGAAACCTGGTCTCTACTAAAAATACAAAAAATTAGCCAGGCATAGTGGTATGCACCTATAGTCCCAGCTATTCAGGAGGCTGAGGCAGAAGAATCGCTTGTACCCAGGAGGGTGCAGTGAGCCGAGATCATGCCACTGCACTCCAGCCTGGGCAACAGAGCAAGGCTCCATCTCAAAAAATAAGTAAATAAATAAAGTAAAAGTAAAAAAAATGCTCCTGAAGAATAGAAAATAGAGTAAATAATTCTTTGTGTGGTAGGGTGAGGGAGGGAATGGACTGTTAAATGTTTCCTAGAAAAGAAAACTTGTAAGCTGGATCTTGAAAAATAAGTAGACGCTCTCCAAGTTGAGAATGTAAGTTAGGCAGAGGGGCAGAAGTGTGAAGACAGGGAAGACTGTAGCCTATTTGTGAGATGACCAGTGGAAAGACAGACTTCACAGCAGGAGTGGTAGCTGGGCAGTGTAGAGAATGCTAAGGAATAAGACAAAAGACAGGTAGAAAATAAAACCTGGAAAACAATGTAGGCCATACCAAGGAATTATACATTACCTTGCAGGTGACAGAAAACCACCTAAAACTTTAAAAAATAAAATTGGCACAATTTTTGTTTTTAGAAATAGCTCCCATCTAAATTTTCTATTAGATTCTAATCGATTCTATTCTAAAAAATAAAATTGGCACAATTTTTGTTTTTAGAAATAGCTCCCATCTAAATTGTCTGCAGAACCTCAGAATTAATGAGGCACCTATTGGTTCTGACTACCCACAATGCTTTCCTTTTCCTTTTTTCTTTTGGTTGATAAACAGGACCCCTCCATTTTCTGGGAAATATTGCTTTATAACTCTGTGGTTCCAGAAGCAGCTGGTATATCCTTACAAACATACCTCTCTGGCCACAGGGATAGCCTCGGGTCAAGTAAGTGTAAGTGTGGAGTGCTCAACATTGTTCAAAGTCACTGACCCTTTGTCATCATTCGTTTTTGTAAATGGGACTAAGAAAAGGGAGCCCCTTTCTGTTTGCTGGTGAAATAAAAAATATGAGATAACTCCAAAACGACTAGTACCTTTGAAGCCTGCTTCATTAAGCACAGAATCAAAAACTGGTGGCAGTAAGAAACAGAGGCTATCCAGATGGTATTGAAGTCCATGATTCGAACAGTCAGGCCACATCCCTGCACTTCTAGCCATGTGTCCTATGAGTCGTTAATTTCTTCTTTTGCTTAAAGCTGGTCAAAGTAAGATTTCTGGTCGAAGTTACTGATAGGAAAATCTTTCTAATACTAAGTAGTTGAGCTGGCCGGTTTAACTAGATGCTAGCTGCTTATTGCTGGCTTATTAGATACACCTGAGTTGATCAATCACCTGCTAACCATGACCTCTGGTTTAGCTGGAACCCAGATACTTAGCTCAGAAGCAAGAATACACTGTAGGTGCTGCTGAAGGGAGAACTAGAAAGAGAAGAAATGAGAACGTGCCATTAATTTTTGACATCAGCTCCTGTCTACTAGATGATATGATATTGTAAATGGACACATTTACTTTTAGTAAGCCATTTGCAGCTAATAATGTGGGAACCAAATATCTGGCATATGTGCACAACTCTCCCTCAATGCTTCTGGCAGCCGTGGTGCACTGACAACAGAACGGTTTCAATGAACCTAGAGATGCCCTAGAATTCTTGAGCAGCCCTCTAGGAAGCCACTGACAATCAAGTGGAGTTTGCACACAAGATAAAAATCTGCTTGCCGGCACTGGATGTGGGTAATGAGAATTATCTTAAATAACAAAATCATTCTGACCCTTTTTCTCTCATTTATATAAAGTCCTACCACCACCAGTTTAAGACTGAAGACCAGCTCTCAGGAAGTCTATTATTCATATATGCCACGGGTCCAGCTTAAGAAAGCATACCTTTCCCAGTGTATGTGCCTTGTAATCCTTGGCTGTAAACATTGGATGAAAGCATTTCCTTTTGGTGATAAAGAATTCCAGGCATCTAAGAGCAAATGGAAGAGTTTATTTCAGGAAGACGTTTTCCCGGAACCCCTGTGAAAGCCCACCGTGTCTTTGGGGCTAATCCACCTTTTGCAGGAGTCACACCACCTGTATTTCACTCACCAGACCTGCTCTAGACAAAGAGAATTTGAGAGAAAGTCTGATGTGATCCATTAAAGTATAATACATAAAGGCAAAGACTGCACACAGTTCATTTTATAGATCAGTTCAGAAGTCTATCAAATCTTAACCATCCCTCAATATTCTGTGAACCTAAAGTTAAAAATGATATATATATTATCACCTAGTATATTCTTTCATTCCTCCATTTTGATGGAGAAAAATCAACCAGCTGTTTCCACAATCTAAGCTCCTGAATACTTTTAACAACTGTCAGAAGCCTCTTCTCTTATAAATGCTCTCTCACACACACTTAGGAGATTACGACAATCTAAGGAAATCATATTAACTTCATTTAATGCACATACACACTTCTATGCCAAGGGCAGAAATTCACAGTGTCTGAAGGGAAAAATTCGTCTCCTCTTTTCCCTCCTCTTAAAGTGGCCCCATTGTTCTTTGTTTCATACCGTGATATTGTCAAGAACAATGAAGAGTCAGATTTTCATCCTACTTGGAAGCTAATAAGTTAGCCTGGCACAGTCTCATGGATTCTGTCAAAAGTCATGGGACTCATAGGTCAGAGGCAAAGCCTTTATTACTCAAGAACCATCAGTAGCCAGAGTATCAGCATTTTCTTGTTGCGTTTCTGCAAGCTTAATTCCTAAAGGGCAACTTAAAGAGAATTAGATGACCTGTGTACCTGCAGTGGCAGTAAGTTGTATTAGAGGAGAGGAACCCTGCCTTTAGGTTCCCCAAATATTTTCTAATGAGCAGTCAGCCTACCTGCCCATTGCTTCTAGAGGAAGATATTATTATTATTTACGCAAACCTGCCCTTTCCCTGGAGAGAGACACCTATCTTTATCTTCCAAGGCATCTGCTATTATAAAAATTCTTGAAAACAATAGCACAAAAGAGCAGCAGTTAGCATTTCTGCTCCCAAGACACGCCAAAATGCAAAAGACACAAAGAGGATTGTCTGCCAACAGAGATCTACAATGAATTCTTATTTGCTGGTAAATACAGTTTAGTTCCTACTAAGAGCAACATAAGCCCAATTAAACTAATAGTGATCAATAGTTTTCAAGATAATGTTTACGAATTGATAGTATTTTCCCCACAGTTACATGACAGTAATTTAATCAATCAATTACTGTCATGTAACCGTGGGAAAAAATGCTGTCAACATATACATTCAGAAAATATCATATTTCAGAAGGAAATTGTTGCCATTTATCCCTTTCTTACTCCAGAAGGGGTAAATACATTGAAAACAGGGGAAAGTTTTATAATCAGAAGAGTAGCTTCACCCATCTAAAATCGATCATTTAAACAGAGCGCAGCACACGTGAGTCATTGATTTGTGTTTGTGATAAATTTGTAAAAAATACCAAAATTAATTTTGCGTGACCCAGAAAATCAGGTTTTTAAAAGATAAACGATGTAATTGACTACAATAAACATGATATATTTATGCTACCAAGTGACAACTCACTTCAGATTTTATAATCAAAATCTACAATCAAGTTATAGTTTTAAAGGATAGTATTGCTAACTAGAAATAAAATTTGACATATAATACCCTGTGATAGTTAACAAAGTGACTGAAGTAACACCAGTATTTTGGCTGTAAATTTGACAGATTTGTAAACTGCCATCACCCATTCACGTGGCTTACACAGAAGCTTTGCTCACTGTTCAGCACAAGCTGCAATTTCACTTCCAAGCTTGTTTCTGCTGATGAAGGATGCTCATCTCTTTGGGCAGGTGAGCCCTGCTGCACTCAGGGTTGACACCTCACAGAGAAGACACCAAACAAGTAGGACATTTCAGGAGTTGCCCCCGAATGCCTTTAAATCTTTTGACTTGTATATCCATCATCGTCCCCGCACCAGCTTGATCCAAGACCTCACCTAGTGAGTTCCAGCCTGAATTGAATACCTTGGGCCGCCTGAGCTCCAGGTTGTTTGTTTGTGAAAGCATCCATGGTTTGAAACCTTCAAATACATCACATTCTAATAGTTTCCTTTGGCTCTTTTGCCTCCAAAAGATTAAGTTTAAGAGACCATCTATTCAGTCATCATAGTTCAATTGAAGACCTTTGAAGAGGCAATGTCTGTCCGTTTAGAGTAAGCCTACATATGCAGATATTCAAATATTTTCTCCACTGCCCCTTGTTTGTATATTGCACTGAGTTTCAGCCCACGTTAATGGTTCACTTGCCACCGGGCGGATTTGTGTCTTGTGCTAGCACATCCCTCATTCTTCTATCACCCTGTCCACCTTAGCTATTTCAAGCAATTCTCTCCAGGTGCGGCTTACTGATCAGCAAGTTGCCGCCTGTGCCCTAGCGTGGAAGAAAACCAGTGTCCCTTCCATCCTTTAGTGACAGTTGGCTCCATGGGATTTTCAACCTTTTAGGCACGCTGCTACAACACGCAGAATAATGACGACGTCTGCTTTTTCTACTTTATGCCTGTCTTAGAAGCAGAGGTGTAAGACTAAATGAACCCAGTGAACAAGGCTCATATTTGTCTTCCGTGCCATAGTCTGTTTTTTCTTATAAAATGTAACATGAACAAGGTAGATTCAAGTGGCTGCTTCAAGTAATTATGTAAGACGTGCACACTGCTGAGTCCAAAATCTTCAGTACATTCTCTTCAACTATGACTACTCTGTAGTAAACAATGTTTCAACTTTTAAAATTTCAATGAGTGTTTATATTTTTTCTTTATCGTGCTTCAACTTTATTCATGTATTGGCATACAAATTTTTCTGTTTATATTTAAGGTTTTAGTTGGCATAGAAATACTCTAGAAAGGTTTATGATTAAGCCTAAAATCTGAATTACCTAAAGAGCACTTGTTAAAAATTGCTTCAGTGCACTTACTGAAATGAGCAGTCAACAGCTTGGATTTTATGTACTTCTTCCGTCTAAGAGCTTGCTATGAATTAAGTCTGTATGGCCTGACGATAACATTATTTGAACATTCAAAATTAATTACATTGCTGTGAATATTCTTCAGGAAACTACATAAATCAAAGTGAAATTCTAAAGGAAACAAGAGGCTTATTTGCTTCATAATATACCTATTTTCTAAAAATTATAGCACTGAGATTTTTGAAATTAGCCATCATTCTATCCAAGTTTACCCTACACTGCTACCTAACTGTAATCAATCAGGAATGAATAGAGAATGTGTTCATTCAGCATTCATCACTTCCATTTAATAATTCACAGCTAATGAACCAGAACATACTTTAACTTGTATTATAATTATTTGTGTACGTGTTTACATTACCTCTGGACTCTTAGGGTCTTCAGCCAAAGCACCTAGTGCAGCACATTGAACATACATACACACATTTGTGGGACAAAGAGGGAAAAGAGAGAGAGAAAGAATAAGCTGTTGGATTACTTGATTAATTATTTTGACATTTGCAGAAGTTAAATATAAGCTTAATTGTAATTAGGCAAGGTTAGCATGAAAAGATTCCGATGGACACAACACTTTAGTTTTTGTGGAGAGATTATTAACATTATTTATAAACTTCTGAGTAAAATTTGCTTTTAGAATAAGTTGCAACTATGAAGAAAAATCAGCAAGATGGTGGATAGGAGTTTTCTGCCTTCATCTCTTCCCAGAAACATCCATTCGAGCAATTATCCACAAATAAAAATACCTTCCCAAGAGCCAAGAGCTCCAGATGAGAGGTGCAGCCCTTGGGTAGAGCACAGAAACAAGAAAAGACACATTGAAGAGGGTAGGAGAGTTCCATATTACTTTTGACACTGGTCCCCCAAGCCCACTGCTTCCTGGGCAGTGCACTGTACTGAGAGGTGCCTTCCACAGAGGTGAAAGAGAGGAAAATGAGAACCCGACTCTGCCACAGACCCTCTCCCCAGGCCCGCCCAACTGAACCCTGGTGTCGGGCCAGCCTCTGCAGACACAGGCTCCAGGTCAAAGGCAGCAGACTTGAACAACAATAAAGACCGTGTGGACCTAACGGATATGTATATATGACATTCCATCCAACAGCAGCCGAATACACATTCCTTTCAAGTACACAGGGAACATTCTCCAGGATAGATCATATGTTAGGTCACAAAACAAGCCTTAACAAATTGAAGAAGATTAAAATCATATCAAGTATCTTTTCTAACCACAATACTATAAAAGTAGAAGTCAGTGACAGGAGGAATTTTGGAAAATTCCCAAATACATAGAAATTAAACATGCTGCTGAACAACCAGTGTGTCAAAGAAGGAATTTAAAAGAAAATTTAAAAACATTTGAGACCTAAAAATGAACAGGCAATATACCAAAACATATGCGATACAACAAAAACATTTCTAATAGATTTACAGCAATAGACACCCACATCACAAAAGGAAGAAATCTCAAACAACTTAATGTTACACCTCCAAGAATTAGAATAAGAACAAAGTACGCCCAAATTTAGTAGAAGAAAGGAAATAATAAATGCAAGAGCAAAAATAAATAATATAGAGACCAGAAAAACAATAAAAATATTAACCAACTCAAGTTGAGTTTTTAAAAAGAAACAAAATTGAGAAACCTTTAGCGATGCTAAGAAAAAAATAAGATACAAAAATAAAATCATAAATGAAAGAGATGATCTTACAACTGATCCCACAGAATTGCAAAAGGTATGCCAACAATATTGATAACCTGGAAGAAATAGATACATTCCTGGAGACATACAATTTATCAAGTCTAACTTATGAAGAAGTAGAAAACATGAACACACCAATAAAGATTAAGGACATTGAATTATAAATGAAAAAAAAAACAAAAAAAACTCAAAACCATCAGAGAAAACCTCATGACCTGATAGCTTCACTACTGAATTCTACAAAACATTTAAAGAAATTATACCAACTCTTCTGTAACTCTTCCAAATAATTGAAGAAGAAGGAACACTTTCATGCTCACTTTACAAGGTCAGCGTTATCTTGATACTAAAATCAGACAAGGATGCTACAGGAAAAGAAAACAACAGGCAAATGTCACTAATAGATGTAAAAATCTTCAACAAAATACTGACAAACTGAATTCAACAACACAGTCACTCACCATGAATCCCTGGAATACAAGGATGGTTCATCATACACAAATCAACAAATACGACATCACATTAACATAACGAAGGATGAAAAGTATATGATCATTTCAGTAGATGCAAAAAATAAGCATTTGACAAAATTCAACATCACTTCATGATGGAAACTCAACAATTTGGATATTGAAAAAATGTACCAGAGCACAATAAAGACCATATATGGACAAGCCCAGAGAAAACATCACACACAAAGGAGCTTCTGGTTTTTCCTCTAACGCTGGAAACAAGAAAAGGATATCCACTGTCACCACTTGTATTCAGCATAGTACTGAAAGTTCTAGCAAATTATGTAAGAGAAAGAAACAAAAACCTTCAAATTGTAAAGGAAGACATTAAATTGTCTCTGTTAGTAAATGACATGATTTTTTTTTAATATAGAAAAATTCTAAAAGCTCCACAAAACCTGTCAGAACTAACAAATACGTTCAGTAAAGTTGCAGGATACAAAATCAACATACAAAAATTAGTAGAATTTCTACATACTAACAATGAACTATTCAAAAAAATCAATCAAGGAAACAATCCCATTTATAGTAGCATCAAAAGAAACAAAAATACTTAGAAATAAATTTAAGGAGATAAAAGATCTGTACACTCAAAAGTATAAAACATTGATGACAAAAATTGGAAAATACAAATAAATGTAAAGATATCATATGTTCATGAATTGGAAGAATTAATTATTAAAATGTACACGCTACCCAGGTAGATCTTCAGATTTAATTCAATCTCTATCAAATTTTAATGGCATTTTTTCATAGAAATAGAAAAAGAAATTCTAATATTTGTTTGGAACCACGAAAGACTCCAAGTAAACAAAACAACCTGGAGTAAGAACAAAGCTAGAAGCATCACATTGCCTGGTTTCAAAATATACTGCAAAGCTATAGTAAACAAAACAGCATGATACTGGCATATAAACAGACATATTAACCAAAGGAACACAATATGCAAATGAGGAACTCATACACTGTTGATGGGAATGTAAATTGGTACAGTCATTATGGAAAAGAGTATGGTGGTTCCTCAAAAAACTAAAAATAGAATTACCATATAATCCAGCAATCTCACTACTGGGTATGTATTTGAAGGAAAAAAAAAATCAATACGTTGAAGAGATATCTACACTCTTATGTTTATTGCAGTACAATTCATGATAGCTAAGATACAGAATCAACCTATGTGTCCAGCAACAGATGAAAGGATAAAGAAAATGTGGTGCATATACATGATGGAACACTAATCAGTCATAAAAATGAATGACATTTTGTCATTCATATCAACATGTGTAAGTCTGGAAGACATTATGTTCCATAAAATAGGCCAGGTACAGAAAGATGAACACTTCATGTTGTCACTCAGATGTGAAAGCTAAAAAATTTGATCTTATGGAAGTAGAGAGTAGAATAAAGCGACTCAGGAGAGGAGGCTGGACAGAGGTCAGTTAATGGAAACAAAATCATAGCTATCTAGGAGGAATTAGTTCCACTGTTTTCTAACATTGTAGCATGACACAGTCAACAATTTTTTGTATATTTTTAAACTGCTAGAAGAGAAGAGTTTGAATGTTCTGAGCACAAAGAAATAATAAGTGTTCAAGGTAATAAATTTACTAATAATCCTAATTTGATTATTACATATTGTACACATTTATCAAAATACTACACTGTGCTCCATAAACATGTACAATTACGTGTCAATTAAAAATAATAACATTAAAGAATACTCAGCTCAGAAATAAATGCACCCATTTGCAGTCAATTTCTCCCTCACAAAGGCACCAATAACACGCACAAAGGAAAGACAGTCTCTTCAACAAATGGTGTTCGGAAAACTGAATATCTACATGCAGAAGAATGAAATTTTATCCTTATCTCACACCATATATAAAAATCAACTCAAAATGGGTTAGTCTTAAATGTAAGACCTGAAACTCCAAAACTACTGGAAGAAAACACGGAGCTACTTGACACTGATTTGGAGAATGATTTTTTATATATATAATAGCCAGAGCACCAGCAAGAAAAGCAAAAATAGACTGCATCAAATTCAAAAGCTTTTATAAAGTAAAGAAAATCAATAGAATAAAGAGATAACCCATGGAATATGAGAAAACATTTGCAAGTAAATATATACTAAGAGATCAGTATTCAAAATATAGCAGGGACTCTAATAATAGCAAGAAAATATCATGATTAGCAAACAGGCAATGGACCCGAATAGATATTTCTCAAAAGAAGACATACAAATGGCCAACAGGTATATGGAGAAATGCTCGACATTGTTAATTATCAGGGAAATGCAAATTAAAGCCACAAGGAGAAATCACCTCCTACCTGTTAGAATGGCTATTGTCACCATGTGAATGTGGTAATCATTTCGCATTGTATATGTATAAGATACCACAATGTATATATTAGAAATATACAATTATATGTCGATTATATTTCAATCTGGGAAAAACAATACTATTGATATTTTCATCAAAAATAATAAAGTGTGCATAGGAGTACACAACAAAAAAGGACAAGGTTTCTATTTTGAAAATTACTTTTGAAAAGACGGGTACAAAATGTTAAGAGCATCTCTGTTAATAGCAGTTCCAAACTGGAAGCAACCAGAGTTGATGAACAAGAGAAAGGATGAACAAGTTGTTGCAGATTCGTACAATAGAATGAATTAACCACGGATACTCTCAACAACTTGGCTGAATCTCAGACATTACACCAAGTGAAAGAACCTGAAAAGACAAGAATATGTATTATATGATTTCGTTTACATAAAGTTCCAGGCTAGGCGAACCAAGTATAGAAATCAGAATAGTGATTTCCTGTTGCTATGCAGATTAAGTGAAAGGGGCTAAAAGAAAATTTTCAAGCGTGATAAAAAATATCCTATATCTTGATGCGGACAGTTGTTCCCTGAGTGGTTGCATTTATCACAACTCAGCAAGTGGCACAAATAGGATCAGTGCATTTTTTCTCTGTAAGTTTGTAAAGTTTACACTTATAATTTTTTTTTAAACTCAAGAACTGTAGTATGCCCAATGCTCTCATGTGTGAAGTGATCCTGACTGTTCAGGTAAATACAACCTGGAGAAGCTGGATTACATTCAAGGGGCAACAGCAAGATGCCGCAACGTCCTTGCATATCTCTATCAGGATTTAGGAATGTTCCTGACCAAAGATTAAACTTGATTTTATTCAAGGTAGGCCAAAAATTAGTAAAGATGTCATTCATAATATTATACCTTTTTCAAGCTCTTCTGCGAGCCTAGCTGCTGCTGAGTGTTGACAAAGCTATTGTAGATGATCAAATATTTATCCATGAACACGAACTATTCCAAATAGTGTGGATTTTCTATGCTTTTTCCAGTATGCCATAGAGAGCTTTTATTTATTTATTTTTTTTAATCCAAGAAAAGGGTAAATTATCCTGGAAATCTTAAACTGAGAATTCAGATAAGGTGGGTTTGTGGTAAGTATCTCACAAATCAGGTTTCTTCAGTGTAGCCGAGATAGAGGACCTCACGGAATTTGGTCCTGTCGTGACATTCAAGATGCGAAATACACACCCATTATTAAAAAATAGAATTTTTAGTTCTATAAAACAACCCCATGATCTTCACTTAAAGATTCTCTTTCCTGTAGCTAAGGAAAGGCGTGACCAGCTTCTCTGCGCCTTTTCTTTCTCAATGGCTATTGCTTCCTCCAGGTTAGGGCATGAGAAAACGAGGGTGGAAAACGAGATCAGGAAAATCCTCCTTGAGCAGGTACAGTGGTAAGCGGGCTCCATTCTCCGAGTCTGGAAGTCGTTGGAAGGGAATTCTCTCCTACACGGGTGTTATTAGGTTTCCACAACTTTCCTCCTGTCTTTCTGTACCTACCCTCCACCCGTCAGAAGAATATCTACCTGACTTGTAGTTCTCTCTACTCTGGCCACTTATTTTTTTCTGTACCTTTTCAGAATTCAGCAATCAACGTCCAGCACTTCTTTTTATGCTTAGCTACATAGGGCTGTGGATGTGAGGACAGGCAGGAGGAGAGTGGTTAAATTATCCGCACCAGAGTTCTCTTCCACACCTTGATCTGGCCATCAGCCAACCTTGTTCTACCCATCTCTCTTTGGGTAAAATTGTAAAGACATGCTGAAATAAGATATTGATTGATGGAGCTATATGAAGGAAGGGTAGGTTCACCCATCAGAAGACGTCCTTCCACTCGGCATATAAAAAAGAAAATAATATGGTTTAAACTTTACGTCATAAATTGATTAAACATCCATATATTTTCTAAAACTTCAGAGGTTTATAAATCTATTAAAAAACAAAGTATAGAACAATTTTTACTCTAGCAATTAAAAGATTCTATTTGGTGGGGTGGGGGAGAGCCTGTCTTAGTAATTAAGTGAAAGCCTAAATGTTTTGGTTTTATACATATTCGGCCATGGCTGTGTACAGCTGACCTCATTTGATCACTGGTAAAATTTAGTCTCAACTGCCATCCCATCTGTCACATGGCATTTTTAAGCAGAAATTGCCTAAGACCTTTAATTTGACTTTCAAGCAATGGTGTAGAAAATCCTACAATGGCAAAAAATGTTGGCACAGAGAATGGAAAAGTGAGCTTTGTCAAAACAAAAGGGCATACTTCTGAAAACAATTAGACACTCTTCAAAAACTTTTCTCAAAATTAAAGCATGTACAGGCTGGATAGAAACTCCACACCAACCATTTCTATTAGAAGGTTAAAATTACACCAATTCAATGCCAGAGCTTTTAGTGCAGTACTGATATTGAAGTGTGATTTTTAACTCAATGGGATAGAATTCTCCAGTATACTTCAACCCAAAGCTATGGTTAACGTAAAATATGAAAAGGACACTTGGTGATCTAAGTATTGTGACTCAGAGCATATTTTTGTACATTTCAAGGGTTTGAGATATTCAGAAATAAATTGATAACTAATTTGTCCACTAAAAACAAAACCAAAAAAAAAAAAAAAGGGCAGGCAGGGAAGAAGGGAGGAAAGAAGGGAAGGACGAAGGAGGAATGGAGGGAAGAAAAAAAGGAGAAAGAAGACTGCCAACAGGCAAGAAGATTAGGAGAAACCGCTAATGTCTTTCTGTAACTTTTATTTTGCTTTGTTATTTATTATAAAGAGCTTGAAAACGTGCTCATTCAGAGACTTAACCAGAAACAATTACATGGAAAGTAAAATCAATCGCATGTATCTAGCCTAGACCAGAAATCCAAGGAATTTTTAGTCGTCTAAGACGAAATTATCCATTCAGAAACAACTTCTAGGAGAAAATCAAAATGAATCAGACTCTAATGCCAGCAGGTCCAACCTCTGAGTCTCATGAAGCTGTAAGAAAAGCCCTCGCCAGCTAAGTGCATGGTAACCATGGCCAGCAACTAGCCCACCAAGGCTACTGGGCAGCGTGAAGACGGTCTAGAAAACCACAGGTCTGCATGGGAACTTCTGCTTCTGGTGATGGTAGGTATTATTTGACTACCACTGTGAAATTCAGATGCATATGCCCTTTCCTCCATCTTCACATTACCCATTTATGTATATCTATGCTGTACGCATAGTCAGTCTGTCACAGTTCATACGGTACCTATAGTCAATCAGTGTGGTTATGAGCACTTTTACTAATTGTTTAATAATAGTTATTATTAATCTATTTCATAATACAACAGAAACTAAAATCCTTGTTTTTTAGGTGAAAAAAATTTGAAGCTTAGCTTGTTCTGTTAAATTGCTTAAAGCCATTTACACAGGTATTAAGTGTCAAAATTTGAAACTGAACATATGCCTCACTTAATTCAGGGCCCATGCTCCAAATCCCATTGCTCTTCATCTTTTCCCCCACGAGTTGACCTCTCATTCTCAATGCTTCCCTAGCCCCGCCTGTCAGAAGAAAAGTGCTCTCATAAATCAATACTTACTATGATAGTTGTGTGAATATTTTGGTCAACTTCCACTGCCCATCTAACGAATCGTATTTTTAAAGAGGCTACATAAGTGTCTATAAGAGCAATGTGTGATTCTATCAAATGGCTTTCTATCCGGATGAATGGAGGGTGTAGGGGCAGGTGAAATAATGAGAACTAAATTTCCTCTCTTAGCATCTTCGGCAAACAACTTCTGACTGGTCAAAGTGGAAGCAAAGGCCTTGTGGGTTCCTTCCTGGTTTTGGACTGTAACTAACACGAAAATATACACCCTTGGAAGAGTATGATGGCAAAGACAGCAAGACTGAATATAAAACTGTTTCTGCATAATTTTTGAAGTTATTTTTTATTTAAAATTCCTATTAGAATGTAAAATACAACTCAGTTCTCTAAGAATTAATATAAAATAGCATATATGCCTTAGGCCTGATAATCTCTTCTATTAATAAATTTGATTTCCAGGAATCAAGCCATCTTACTTAGAACATCAACAAAAATCCAGTGGCCTTGCCCCAGCCGATTCATTAGCTTTTGTGCACACATGAACTGGCGTCCTTAAAATTTTTATAAATGTTCTCTACAATATGTGTTTTAATCAAGTCATTTTTCTCTTATGACCTCAAATAACCTAAGGGCCCAACGGTCTTTCTTTATATAACACTGACTGCTCTTCTGTCCAAATCAGTCCTTTTCCCTGTGATTTTTTGTGCAGCTTTCCCCTGATGACCAAAATCCCCAGGCTCCAGGAACATGAGTGAGACTTCTACCTCAAGTTGCCCTTTCTAATAACACACACTCTTGACTTATCCGTTATTTAATTTTCTCCCTTTGCTAGTTTCAGTAAACTACCACCTGCCATTCATCTGGTATCCACAAGGTTGCTGCATTATAGATACCATCTTAAAAGGCTCCATATTCTGAACTTTCCCTGTGGATTAACTCTCCTCTTTGGGAAACGCTATGGCCTCCTGATGCTGGCTCTGTATGTCACTTGCAGCTGACACTCACCAGAGTCGAAGCAGTCGAGACTGACAGAGAAAGTGATTTCATTCAGGGTGGAACAGAATCCCAGTAGTAATGTGTGGTGTTGATGATCGTACACAACACTTATTGAGCACTTATTACACGCCAGTGTGCTCAGCTCTGTTCTCCCCGGCAGTAACCCAATGGGAATGTATTATTATTACTCTTAAATTTCAGAAGCAAGGAAAGAAAGCACAGAGAACCTAAGTTATTTGCCCAACTTTCCACACAGCAAGCTGGGGGTGGATATTTTAACCTAGGCCACGTGGTTCAAGACCCTGCTCTGCTAGCAATCTTGCAAAGTGCCTGCGATGGTGTGTGGTGGACATACTGAGATGGCAAAGTGGTGGGCAGCCAGGCAAATGAGGATGGATGAGGCATTTGGAATGAACAGAGTTCCGGGAATCCCAGATCCTACAGTTGTTTGATAAGAATAAAAATCAGTGTGAAGGGGCCGTCAAGGATGAACACTTTCAAAAGTTAAACTTATTTTACTCAATCTTGGTGCAGAAAAATACAGATGGCTGCATAATTTATGCTGGTCTATGTACATGACCAGTAAAATAGCTGGAGCCCTGGGCCTTTGGGAAAATTGCCAACGTGATTCCAGATGCTTAGATGTGCTCTGTAGACTAAGCCAGGCAGAGGCCCTTAGGTGAATTAGTACCATTTTCTGAATCATGTCTCAAACATGTAGACTACATCCTGTATTCTTATTTATTAAGCAACCATGAAAGGCAAAGCCGCAGAGAATTCCCAAAGCACCAATGAACAATGGAAGAAAGCCCAACTGCTGGGTTCACATTTCAGTTTTCCCACATACCCCTCTTCTCAAACTGCAAAATTGCTCTTCATCCCCATGTTGACTTCAACGGAATGAGGCAATCTGCAGAGATCATTGTCTTCTAGGAGCAAATAGTAATGAAGCTTGCTATTTAAATATCTTTTCCATGGATACACTTGAGTATTTAAATTGCGCAGTTAAAAGCAATGAGCACTTAGCGCCGATTCCGTCTGCATCTAACTGCTCTCTCTCATTATCTAAAAGAAAGCATGGAATTCCAAGCTCCTCAAATGAAATAGAAGAGAATTTTTACCTACTTTTCTTTTTTATTCTCATAATTCCTTCGTTCTCCCAAGCCTTGGCCCAACTGTTTTTTGTTGCTTCCATGCTTTTTTAAAATGACAAACAGCTCCTCAAAGCTGCCTCAGCAAGAATGCCTTCTGCCTGCTTTTAAAGGAGCTGTCACAATTAGTAAACTCACAACATATGTGCTTCCCCTACTTACTTCCTTCAAATCAGTGATACTAATTTTTTCTGCTGTGAAATTCTTTACAAAACAGTCAAGCTATGATTAGTGTATTTCACTTGTCGCTCAATGTGTGACTTGCCATTCTGCCAAGTCAACCATTTCCAGTCGGAGGTGTCATTGTAAAAAAACATGATGATTTAAAAATAAACTTGCTGACGCTCAGTGACCCAGGCTTTGCAGAGTAGCCTGCATGTAACTATGAGTTCTCAACAAGGATTCACCCTTGGAAATCTCAATTTAGATACAATGCCTGTTTCTCAATCAGATGGTCCTTTTTTCCCTCTCCTTGGGCTGGAGTCATTGAAACACAAAGCAGTCAAATGGCCTGTTCAGACTATGCCCTGAGTCAACAGCAGGTTTGTACTGAACAGTGTCCATCTGGCTGACAGTCTGTTTGCCATTCTGTTCTGCTCCCCGGGTCTCCCTAAGCTGGTTTTCCTCACTGCTGCCGGGAGCAAGGAGCATCAGCACACGTCACAGACTTCCTCTGAGCGGAACGATGATCTCCCCAAGGACACAGATCTGCGGCACCCGAAGAAGTCTAGCCACCCCCTCGCCACCCACCCCCTCCTGTCCTAATGACTCTATATTAAATTACGATTTTTTCTAAATTAGAAGATTTTTTAAAAGGAAAATCAAGTGTATATGCTAGAGTAACTCACTGTTTTTTAAACTGAACTGGCTTATAAAAATTAAAATAAGACATCACAGAAAGTAGAAGGCTATTTTTTAACAATAAGCAATTAAGGAAGCATGAAAACCATTTTTAAATAGTTAAACCAAAACTGCATGAGTCTATATTTGACATCTTAAATATAGATGAGATGATACTTTTAGATACAGAGAGGAGAAACTCTCCCAGCTCTCTTTTTACAAATTGCCCAAAAAGGAATTCACATTCTTCATTAGTTTTTTCATCACATTATTTCATATTGTTGTTTTAAAATATATGCCAAATATATATAACAGATAATATGTAAGAATGATAAAAAGACTACTACCCATTTAGCCACTATTATATATTATCAATACCTTTGCTATTTTATGTGGAATTTATCAAGATTTATATGAAAATATTAATATTCACACAATGGGGTCTGTCGGCTGGGAAATAGGGGAGGGACAGCGGGGGATGGGGAGTTGGGGAGAGAGAGCACGGGGAGAAATGCCAGATATAGGTGATGGGGAGGAAGGCAGCACATCACACTGCCGTGTGTGTACCTATGCAACAATCTTGCATGTTCTCCACATGTACCCCAAAACCTAAAATGCAATAAAAATAAATAAATAAATAAATAAGAAAAAGTAACAAGTGAAATTAATTCTGTTAATATATTTTATTTAGCTTAACGTATTTGAAATAGTTCAACATGTAATCAGTGTAAAAATGAGTAACGAGATATTTTACTTTTTAAAAATTGTGTTTGGAATCTGGTGTGTTTTTAGAGCACATCTCAATTCAGACTTGCCACAGTTCTAGTGCTCAGCAGCCCAGGTTGCTAGTGGTACAGTATTAAATAGCATAGCTATAGATAAGGTTTTGATCTAGAAAATCATCAATGACATATTAAAATTTAAAAACATCATGACATAAGTACAGTACAATTCTATCTTTTTATATATATATATTTTATTGCATTTTGGGTTTTGGGTACATGTGAAGAACATGTAAGATTGTTGCATGGGTACACACATGGCGGTATGTAATTCTATCTTTTAAAAATCTATAAATAAAAGAAAAAAACCTAGAAAGGAATATACCAAAATGCTTACCATGTTATTCTGAAGATAGATTTTTTTTCTTCTTTTTTTCTGCATTTTTTACCTGTTTGTTTGACAATAAATCTATATTATTGTGAAGTTAACAAAAAAATTAAAAAAAAGAAATAAAGGCAAACTGTAACTCAAAAAAAAAAGAAAATACTAATATTCCTACACAATATGTTATTTAGTTTTGCCTGATTTTAGGTTTTATAATAATAAATCCTACCAAATATATAGGTGTATTTGTGGGCAAGTGATTTTCTCTTACTGTTCAGTATTACGTTTTTGAGATGCATACATGTTTAAATGCGTGACTTTCATTTGTTTATTCTGGTTTTAGAAAACACCAAATTGTTTCCAAGTTTTGCTTTTGTGAAAATGCAGCAACAAACATTACCGTATGTATCTCTTGGTGCATATAGGCAGGAGTTTCTTTAGATTATATGCCAAGGAATGGAATGTCTGTGTTTATAGATAATGTACGTGTTTATCCTTACTAGGTAAAGCCTCAAAGACCGCTGATTAATGGGAGTCACAATATTCTGAACATTTGTACTATAAGATTTAAATTAATTTTCCCAGTCTCTTGGTGTCAAATGGCAACTAACTGTGATTTTTACCTTCATCCCTGTGATTTCTAGTGGGATTTAACAACATGTTTTTTTCATAGATGTAGTAGTCATTCGTGATTCCACTTCTGTAAGCTACCTCTTCATATTTTTGCACGTTTTTCTGTCGTGCTATTTGTTTCTATATATTTTCAACTTTATGTGTTCTGTACACTGACTTTGATCAGTAACATGTGTTGCTGGTATTGCATCATAGTTCGCTTGTTTTCTCACTCTCTTTTTATGATGTTTTGTGATGAACATAAAGTCTTAATTTTAATATGATATAATTTGGCCATATTTCCTTATACGGCCAGTGCATTTTGTTCTTATTTGACAATCATTTGGCCACCAAGTAATAAATATATTATCATATATGGTCTTTAAGATTTCTTAATGTTTCTTAGCATATAATTTTTAGATCAATCTGGAATGGATTTTTAGCTAACTGCTCCAAAACCAATCCACTGATCTACGATTTCATTTCTGTCATGCATCTGTATTTTTATATACATATGTCTTTGTTTCTAGATTCTTTACTTATTGCATTCAACTATTGGACTTTTCTTGAATGAATATCCACTATATAACAACTGCAGCTTTTTAATAAGAACTGTCTTCAGTAGGGGACGTCTTCTTGACCTAATCTTCTTCTTTAGGTGTGACTGGATACTCATGCCCTTTGCTTTTCTATATCTATATTTTAATCTGTTTATTTTGATGAAAAGCTTTTTTGATCCTGTTTTTGGAAATATTAATAATCTCTGGATCAATATTGGGAAAACTGACAAATGTATGATACTGAGTTCTCCCTGTCAGTGAAATGGTATAACTTTCTACTTAATTAAACCTTCTCTGATATCTTTCAGCTAATGTTTTATAATATTCTGAAATAGAAACTGCATACAAAACATACTGTTTACAATGGCAGCAAAAATATGTGGCGTCGCTTTTAGATTTATTCCTATGCCACATATTTTTGCTGCCATTGTAAACAGTATATTTTTGTGTGCAATTTCTAAGCATTATCCAGCAAACTTGTTAAACCACCTTGTTAATCCCTGTATTAGTCTGTTTTCATGCAACTGTTAAAGACACTCCCAAGACTGGGAAGGAAAACAGGTTTAATTGGACTTACAGTTCCACATGGCTGGGGAGGCCTCAGAATCATGGCGGGAGGTGAGAGGCACTTCTTCTATGGCAGCAGCAAGAGAAAATGAGCAAAAAGCAAAAGAGGAAACCCCTGATAAATCCATCAGATATCATGAGACTTCTTCACTATCACAAGAATAGCATGGGAAAGACCAGCTCCCATGATTCAATTACCCATCCCTGGTCCCCCACCCCAACAACATATGGGAATTCTGGGAGATACAATTCAAGTTGAGATTTGGGTGGGGACAGAGCCAAACCATATCAATCCCAATGCTGTGTAGATTGTTTTGGGTTTTGTCATGGCTTTAAGGTAAAGAGAGTGTAGAAGTGCTCTGGAAAAGGCTGGAGGAAGTGCCCAAGCACTTTAGAGCTGAGATGCACATGATAAACTGTTTAACACAGATATAGAGAAGAACGAGAACAGTGCAAAAGCCACTGAGGTACCTTCACATGTGGAAGATGTCTGGGTGAATTTCTTCCAAATTGCCCATTTATTGCTCGAGTTTAAACCAAACTATCCAAGAGCTTTGACCATCATTTTCCTAATTTCTGCTTTCTTCTGATTCGAAAATTAACATGTTGAATAATTTATTAATAACTTAATTTTTAGCTTTTAAAAGAGTAAATATCATAGAGCATTAAACTAAAGCCAAAATATTATGAAGTAGGCAAAACAACAGAGTTTTAAGGGAATATATAGTGTTTTGAAAGTATCCTTACATTTAAATTCAATTTTTTATGACAAATATTCATTGAGAGCCTTGTATATGCAAGAAACTAACCCAATAGGAAAAGTGTTTGGTCACTCATGTGCTAGCGAAATTAAGAAGACAGTAAGTTTAACAAATTTAAGCAATCAATCTTAGACACAGAAACAGCCCTCACCCCTATCTTTGCTTTGTAATAGGTTTTTCACCCTGATTTATTGTGTATAATTGCCTAATCCATCTTGCATATGTAGACAAGCCTTTGTCAACCTGAGATACTTAAATACCTTTGAAATAAAACTCCAACTAGCTAATCATTATGTTGTAATGTATTACCTTTGGTCATCACTTAACACTTCACAGAAAAAAAGTCATATGAAGAAAATACGAGAATTATTTTTTATTAAAAATTCTAATTTTTTTTAACTTGTATTGAAACACTATTATATTTATCCAGACCTGACCCAAATAGTTTTAGAGATACAGAGATACAATTCCTGGCTCTACTCTACAAAAAGCAAATCTTTACAAGTATAAGTAATTTCTGAACATGTAGATCTTCAATAATTTTTATCTTCTCACTTGCCCTCTTATTTCCTCCATGTGGAGGAAAAAATATCTTTCTGAGGAGGAAACACTTGAAGACTCCTTTAAATGTTAGCTACTTAAAAAATTTAAATTTTAGATACTCTTCCATTTAGTTCTTTATTTACTTCTTTGAGTTACTCAAGCTTTTTATATTTGCCACACCTGCTAGTAACATGGGAATATATTGTTATGTAACAAATGCACACAATACTGATTGTATTTTGGGTGAAAGTACAAATCACCCACGGTCATCACTTATTCTCATTTCATTCTTAGGAATAAAAACAATGTGCTTTGTTAGTTTTAGAACATTTCTCTATGCATTTATATAGATGTATAATTGAATAAAAAGTTAGAACATACACAATGTTTTAATATAAATGGGATGATGTGATATAAAAATTTTTGCAAAATTATTTTCTCATCATCATATCGTAAAAATATTTCCATGTTTTTATATTCAGATCTTTTCATCCACTTGCCACACAGTATTTATTTCCATGGCTTGGGATATCATCTATTTGATTTTTAATGAAAATCTATAATATTTATACCAATATATGTTATATTTTGAACATCCTGGAGTGAGTCCTCATACATGACACTTTTTACATGAGTGGACAAGCATCAGTGAAGATACTTGGGGATTCTATTTTCCCAAAGGAAAATTAAAATCCACCAAGACTTCCCCACCTACATATTCTTACATTAGCAGAATCAGAGACTCATGGTCCCAGAAGTCACTCGCCTTCTCCCTCAACCTACAGCACGCATCCAGAAGACTCCTTTAAATTCATTTATGTGTTTCTCAATATGTCCCTCATTAAATTTTCATCTCTAAGTATTTCATATTTTTCATATCCAATCACCTCCATCAGATCCTGCAAGATTCATTCTTCAGGTTAGCCATCATTTCTGCAATTCAAGATACGTGGTAGAAAAATTACTGCTTAAATTTTACTGAACATAGGTCAGCTGAAACCTGCTATTCAACCCAACAATTTGCTCAAAATTAATATGTATTAAGAATTGTATTAAAAATGAATGGCAATAGGAACTGATTTTTTTGTTGTATATTGCGCAACCCCATATTAACTTTTTAAATATTTATAGACTCATTTCTAAAATGCAAAGTGTGCATATTATACATTATATAAATAATTGTGTCTTATTTATGGGGAGAAATGAGACCATGACATAATTTTGTAATCTATCATTATTTAGACTACTTTGTTGCATATTGTAGAAAACTTGAATTTTTCCATCCATTAGAATTTTTTAGATAGACTGTCAAATTATTATTATTATTATTATTATTATTATTATTATTTTGAGATAGGATCTTGCTCTGTCACAGAGGCTGGAGTGCAGTGGCTCAATCTCGGCTCACTGCAACCTCAGCCTCCCAGGTTCAAGCGCTTCTCCTGAATCAACCTCCTGAGTAGCTGGGATTACAGGTGTGTGCCAGCACACCCAGCTAATTTTTGCATTTTTTAGTAGAGATGGGTTTTCACCATGTTGGCCAGGCTGGTTGGTCTCAAGCTCCTGACCTTAGGTGATCCACCCACCTCAGCCTCCCAAAGTGCTAGGATTACAGGCATGAGCCACTGTGACTGGCCAGATTGTCTAATTTTTTAATGCCAATGATCAGCCAATTATTCCCACATTACCTGTTTATTTCTCTATATTTTACCAGTATTTCTAATTCATTTTTACCTAATTATGCTTACTCTTTCACATTTTCAATAGGGAAGCATTAGAGTGACCCAAAATTCTAACAAAGTTGAATAAGTTTTTTAAAAAAGCTGCTTTATTTTGTCCCCTTGTACAAAGTTGTTTCCTTTGCTATGTATAAGCTTTTTAGTTTGATATAGTATCATTTGTTTATTTTGTTTTTGCTGCCAGAATTGAAATCAGGATCCAAAGAGATATTGACACTCTCATGTATGTTGCAGCACTATTCATAATAAGCAAGATGTGGAAACACCTAAAGGTCCATCCACAAATGAAAACAGAAAATACACATACAATGGAATGCTAGTCAGCCTTTAAAAAGGAGTACGTTCTGCAATAGGTCACGACATGAATGAACTTTGAGGACTTTATGTTAAATGGAATAAGCCAGTCACAGAAAGATGAATACTGCAGGATTCCAATTAAATGGGGTATCTCAAAACAGTCAAGTTCATAGAAGCAAACAGTGGAATGGTGGTCGTCAGGGGCTGGGGGGAAGGGAAAATAGAGTTACCAATCAGTTAAGCAAGATGAGTCAGCTTCAGAGATCGGCTATACATCACTGTCTTTATCACCAACAATAATATATTTTACACTTAAAATTTGTTAACAGGATAGAACTTATTTATGTTAAGTGTTCTTATCTCAAGAAAATAAAACTATTTTAAAAATAAGAAAAATCACACTTTTGGAAACTGAAGAAAAACCTTTTGTTAAGAAAAAATAACTAAGGGATAAATGATGTTTGCAGTTGTATACAATGCTCTAGGAGCTGAAGTTTGGGAAGAAACCAATTTTTTAAAAACAAATATTTAATTTACTCATTCAATCATTCTAATTAGGTACCTGGCCATGTTTTAAGTATTAGATGCAGGAATAAAATGACAGATTAAGTATCTTCCTTGCAGCATGTATTTAAAAGGCAGGAGACAGAAAATAGAGCTGTAAACAAATAAATATGGCCATTTCTCATGTTAGTAATTGCTATGATGTGATTAAAGCTGGGTAGTTGGATAGAGAGTTTCTAAGAGAGGTAGTTAGTTACCTTTGCTAGGATGGTCAGGAAAGGCTTCTCTGAGGACCAAATGAAGAGCAGAGAGTCACGTGCAAACCAGGCACAGAAATGAGCAAGTGCAAAGGCCCCGAGGCACAGTGAGCTCAGCAGGTCCTCAGGACAGGAGCCAGGACCAAGTGATGGGGGCAGACAGGGGCACGAAGAAGGCAAAGGCCTGGCAGATTGCATAGGGTATGTTTGTATTCTAACTTCGCAAAGAAGTCCTTAGAAGGTTTTTTAAGTGGAGTGTGAAGCTCTAATCTATGCTTTTAAAGATCGGGGAAGTTGCTGTTGAAAAGATTTAGTGGGCTCTATTAGTAACACAAAGTCTAGGCCTGATATGCTGAGATTCCATAACAGATAGCCAGTTGTATAAGAGTTGTGATGAATAAGAGAGAAACTTATGTAGGCTACATTTTTAAAATTCACACCAAAATAAAAGTCAAACAACTTAGAAAACATGGGTAGTAGACTTAACAGACACTCCACATAATGAATATTTAAATAGCCAATGAATATATTAAAATATGCTACTAACATAAATATAAATATGCTGACTAATATCGTTAATCAACAACGGAATGCCAATTAAAAATCACAATCAACTCGACTTCATCCCTACCAGAACTGCTAAAAGCAGACTAACCCACAGCAGTAAAAATCCTCTTTAACAGAGATTGTCACACACTGCTGGTGGGGCTGAAGCCTCTCAGGAAATCTGCTTGGCAGTATCTTCCAAAGGGGTGCTGGCCCGGCTAACCAGCTCATGAGAGGCACCATGGGTTGCTTGAAAGTGGCAAAGGTGAAAAGATTTGCAACTCAGAAATGAGCAAGTGCTGTAAATCAGAGTGTTTTTCCTTCTTTTTCCTCAGACAGCGGGTTGCTAAGCACTATCAGCATCCAGCATCGTCATACTCGACTTGGGTCATCTGTAATCCAGGCATTTCTATCTTTGGGAAAGTATAAAATATTCATAAAATGGAATATCATACAGCAATGAGGATAAAGTAATAACAGCCTTGGTCTCCGGAACGTAATGCTGGGGAACAATAAGCCAGATAAGGAAGAGCTTATAAGTGTATGAAGTTCAAAGTTCGCCTAAGTTCAAAGTTCGTGCAGTTTAGACCAACCACAGATGTGTGGTATCATAAATCAGAGTAGGGGAAATGCTCCTTGGGGAGATGGTAGTGACTGGTAGGAGGGATGGGTTCTGATAGCGTTCTCTTCCTGGATATGTGTGCTGGTTGCATGGATGTGCTCAATTCGTAAGACACCCTGTCTCTACTAAACATACAAAAAAATTAGCTGGCGTGGTGGTGTATGCTTCTAATCCCAGCTACTTGGGAAGCTGAAGCAGGAGAATCGCTTCAACCCGGGACGTGGAGCTTGCAGTGAGCCGAGATCACGCCATTGCACTCCACCCTGGGCAACAAGAACAAAACTCCACCACAAAAAAAAAAAAAAAAAAAAAAAAGTTATAAAACTGTACTCTTAGGCTTTGGACAGTTTTTCGATGTGTGTATGTTGCACATTAATAAAACAGTTAATATTTTACAATCAATAGATGATAGTAAATTTTATTCATTTAGGAGACAGTAATTTAAAGAAATTCAAGTAACACATGCCTAGAAAATGGTTCCTTGTATATTTTTATAGCTGAGGGAACTAATTTTCTTTATTTAAAATTTCTTGGAGAGATATTTAACAATTTCCAGATGATTGATGTGGAAAAATAATTTATACTTCATCCTTAAATATTGGTTGTTTTTAAATGTTCTCTAATTTGGGTAATAAAACTTACATGATATTTGACCATACTTAGATTAGACTAGAAAAGGAAAACTCCCAGAGCTCTACCTTTCCCATGTAGTGTCTGTAAGAATCAACTGGAGAATTTGTTATAAATTCAGATACCTGCAGCTTCACCACAGAAACAAATCCAATGGACTGGTCCTTACCTAGGAATCAACTCTGAAATAATTACCTCACATGACGTGAAGCAAGTGAATACATGGGGAATAACTATGGAAAAAATGATCCAGGTGCTAAAAATTTACCCCCAGACTAGGACAGTTAGATGATCAGATAGATAAATTGGTAGATCGATAGATCTATAGATCAATAGATAGGTCTGGTGAATAGTTAAGGCGGTGTAGAGTCACTGTATAGATTTAGTTCATACTTAGAATCCTAAATATTAAGATAATAAGAAAAAAATGATAAATTCTCAGACTTTAAAAAATGTGCATTTAAATGTCTACACAATTGAAATAGTCCCCTTATAAAAAGAATTATGAAAATAACATATTGCTGTATAAATTTGGAAAAATACGTTATAATGGAAACAAAAATAGAACAATTAGCAGCTATATTAGTAGATACAAATGATGTGTACATTGTTAGGGGTATACATTTTGCGTTAAATAACTCATTTTCAGCTGGCAAATACTCCCTTAAAAATGTAAATTACACGAGTTTTTGCAGTTATGGTGGGGCAATCTGTTACTTCAGTTTACTTTTGCTGTATAACTGCTTTCTTAAGGCACTATGGAGGTACAGGCAATTCTGTTTAAATAAAGACTGTTGGTAGGGGAACAAGTGCAATACTAAGAACATGCATCATCAAAGGAAAATGGCCAATGAATATTTATATGTATTAAAATAATTTTTATAAATGATAGTGATGACACACATGCATGACAAGATATATAGCAATATAACTGATGAAAGCTTGATCTCAAACACACACAGGTACATGCAAATATACAAAGTTACAGGCCTTCTCCTGCTGAGCAAATGATCATTACAGATTAAAAACTCACCTATAAGGAAATAGAAATCACAAGTCATATGATGAAAAAAATGTACAGAAACACAAATAAAAGCAATTTTGTTTTTGTTACATTTTGCGATTAAGACTTCAAAAATAAATGTCAGTAACACACACTGCTGCCTGAACTTATAGCACCATGAACGGGCCCATTTCAACTTCAGGGCAACCTGCTCAAGTGCGACACCATTGGTCAAAATCGGACTCTATGGATAATATTATAATAACATAATACTTACAATAAAATCCTATATGTAATTGTCAGTTCTGTTACAACACGGAAGCATAAATCTTACCATGAATTGCAAAAGTCAAAATAAAAATGTATGTTTCAACGCAAAAGTATGCAAAATACAAACATGAATTCTATCAAAAATTAAAATAGAAATTTATAGGAGGCAAATACCTTTTCTTTTCATGTGCACAAGTATTGTGTTTTCCTACCAAGTTTCATAAGTATCTAATGTAATAGATAATCAAAATTCCCTGACACACTCTTTATCAATAGAAAAGATTTAACGTAACTGCTGGTGTTGAGGAGCCCAGAATAAGCTCCCCATCACCTTCGTCAAACCATTTCCCTGTGGATGACAATTGCTCAGAGTAATATTGACCTCTTGTCTTCCTGGCATCCCAATCTAAAATCTCGGGGAATAAGTTCATAAGGCACATGTCAGCATATCCCCCATGAGGGATTTTTCATTAATCATGACAATTGTTATTAAAACAACGATGACACTTAATACGGAAAACTGTCCAATATGGCCCAAATTTGGGATCACACCCTGCTAACTTTTCTGACAAGTACGGGAATCCCACCAAATATTAGTTGTTCTGATTATGATTCTTCATGTTGAAAGCGGAGCTTCAGTTAGTAATACTTTACACTGTTCTCTTGCCTCGGCCAAACCTAACTCACCTCCCCAGTTAGCTGTTGGTTACTGTTAAGTTCCAAAGGATGAGATGCAGGCTATACTCTAACCAATAAAACTGCTTGTTCCTGGTTGGACTTCTGCCCCTAAATCCTATCTGGTCACCGAATGTTGGTTAAACTTGTTAGCTGTGAAAGCCTCAAGCACTGTACTTGTTCTTTCTGTAAAGGCCTAAATCAGAACTGAAGTGTCCAGGCCCTTTCATCATAGTACCTGAATCCCAATTGACTTTTCTAAATTCTCTGTAAGAAAAGGGGCCTCAAAAGCAAAGGAAAGGGGAAAAGAATGAAACATTTCAGACAGCCTTCTGAATAATTTCATTGCCTGAAAACCCGCCACTGTCTGGAGGCGGGGCTGAAATGGAGCACTGTGCAGTAAACTCACGAGCTATGTCTTCAGCAGTTCAGGACTCTCCCTGCAGCTGGGCCTGTTGAGGGCAAAATGCAGTCAACATTTGTCAGTCTGAAATTATTTTCCAATAATTGTATGATAGTATCTATTGAGTAGTCTAGCAGCATCTCTATGTTTTTTTTCTAGGTATCTTACCTTCACCACCCTCCCCACCTGTTTTTTTTTTTTTGAGACAGAGTCTCACTCTGACACCCAGGCTGCAGTGCAGTGGTGTAATCTTGGCTCACTGCAACCTCTGCCTCCTGGGTTCAAGCAATTCTTCTGCCTCAGTCTCCTGAGTAGCTGGGATTACGGACGCTTGCCACCATGCCTGGCTAATTTTTTGTGTTTTTAGTAAAAACTGGGTTTCACCATGTCTACCAGACTCCTGACCTCAAGTGATCTGCCTGCCTCGACCTCCCAAAGTGCTGGAATTACATACGTGAGCCACTGCACCCGGCCCACCTTTTTTGTGGACACAATTTTAAAGAGACTTTCATAGTGCCTTAATGTACTTGAATTTATTAACACATTTTTATACTTAAATAAGAGAGGAAGATAAAATCAATTTGTGAAATATCTGATTGGGGACAGCACAAAGAGGAAAACTTTAAAATTCTTGTGCAAATAACATTTGCGTAAAATTTTAAAAAATATTGTTGCTTTTTTCAGACCATTAGATTGCTCAGTGGCATAATTTTTTGTTGGAACATAAGAATTAGACAAAGCAGACAGAAAGCTTGGAACTTTGAATATAAGTTATCACTTTGTGCTGATAGTTTCTAAGAGAAATTAATTATGTCTCTCTTAAGAGAGGGATAATAAGTCTACAGAAGACAGAGAGAAAGGGTTGTAAAATATTTGATACTTGAATAAGGTGTTTTAACTCCCAAATGAGGAGCCAGTGACAAGTCCCATAAAATCATGGATGACCCAATAATAATTTGGGGCAAGCTGGCTTTACTCAAGAAGGAGAAAATTAGCACGAATAATAATTGAAGATTAGGGGAAATGTATTTAATCACACTTAAAAAAAAACCTTCCGATCTAAATTAGATAGTATTCATTTAAATGTGCATTACTTAAATGTGCTATATAGTAATTCTAGCAGACACTAAATATAGTTCTTTTAAGTATTCTTTGCGTCTTAAAAGAGTAGAAAAAGGACATTGGTTTAAATCTCTCAGTTAATCATGCTTTTAGGAGGTCTGGACGTTAATATGAGAACATAGTCCAGCTATATCCTTACACTTGGTAGAAAAATATGGAAATTTAAACTATAATTCCCAAAAGATTAAACAAAGTCCTTGAGATGTAGCCTGCAAAGCACATAAAGATATTTTTTTAAATGTCAGTGTAAATATATTGAAACTGTCTCTTTAGATTTCCAGCAAGATCCGTTTACATTTTCAGTTTAAATAATAGTGTCCTTTTCGAAAATCTGTTATAACTTCTGAAGTTTGTAAATACATTTCAAAGTTGTACTGAACTGCTCACAAAGGACTAATTAATTACCAAGAACAGGGTCTTTACGGCCAAGCTACTCTGCATTCAACTCCCTGTGCGGCCACTTGCCAGCTGGTAACTCCAGACAAGTTGGGGAAGCCCACCAAATACGAGCTGTTCTGATTATCATTCTTTATCTGGAAAGCAGAGCTTCAGTTAGCAATATTTTACACTGCATGTCAGGTTGGACTGAGAAAGTTGATTGCATTCTTGAGCTTTTCCTTCTTCACTGTTTTCTTTACTGTGGCCAGAGATAAGTCCCAAATATGTTCCCTGTGATTCTGAATTTACATTTTTAAGGCTCTGTTTACTGGCGGGGCGCAGTGGCTCATGCCTGTAATCCCAGCACTTTGGGAGGCCGAGGTGGGCGGATCACTTGAGATCAGGAGTTTGAGACCAGCCAGACCAACATGGAGAAATGCCCTCTCTACCAAAAATACGAAAAGCTTAGCTAGGCTTCCTGGCACACGCCTGTCATCCCAGCTACTCAGGAGGCTGAGGCTTGAGAATCGCTTGAACCTGGGAGGCAGAGGTTGCAGCGAGCTGAGATCGGGCCACTGCACTCCAGCCTGGGCGACAGAGCGAGACTGTGCCTCAAAAAAAAAAAAAAAAAAAAAAAAAAAGATTCTGTTTATTGGCAAAGAGGAATTGGGCTTATCGTTTACTCCCGCGTGCAGGCGTTCCTTACGTCCTCCTTCTCAGCAATGTCACCTACCGTGTGCTCTGCATGTCTTCCAACACAGGTTAATGCCATGAGCTTCACCTGGAGTTCTTTTGTCACTATAGGAGGCTTTTTTTTTTTTTTCATAGAGTAGATAACCAGCAATAACTTAATTTGCCTAATGATGTTCCATTTTCTTAAAGAAGAATCCCCTCAGCAAGCATATCACATGCGTCCAACACTAAACATGAGCTAACTTTGGAGGAAAGAATCTTCTACTTAGGTAATCAGTACATATATTTCCACACCGTATTTCTGTTCCTATATTTTTCTTAAGTATTATCATGTCAACTGCTAACTGTCTGGTTTATAAAATTGCAATTTCTACCAAGAAAATACCAAAGTCATTCCTTGTGAACTTTTAGAGGTTGGGACTCTCCTCATAGATAAATTATGAAAATATTATTTTCAGGTTTATATTGAAATTTAAGGTTTGTAGAATCTTAGTAATCAAAATTATTTACCCTCATAGTCTGCACAGTGAATTTGGTACCTATTTTTTTTAAATTTAGATCTACTTACTTTGTTTGACAAAAAGTATGCATTTATTAGTTTCATCATAACAGTAATTGGGTATATTTGGAATCTTTCATCTAGGTTTTTTTTCTGCAATATTTTATTCTGTCTCTAAAACCAGATACCTTTCATCTAATTTCATTTAATTTACTTAATAACAATCAAGTGTTAAGCATATTTCTTAAATTCTCTCACTTCATTTTCTTAATTTTCATAGTAAATAAAATAATACAAAATGTCATAGAGCTGCTATGATGATTCAATGAAAGGCTATGCTCAGTAAACGCTAGTTTCTTTAAATCTAACATTTTAAACTATTTTCTATAATTACAATCTTTTTGAACAAATTATAGATTCACATGGAATTGTAGGAAATGATACAGAAATTTTGTTATATACCCGTAAACCAATTTTCCTCAATAGTAACATTTTGCAAAACAATAATACAATATCATAGCTAGGATATAAAATTTATACAACCCCCAGATTTTTTTCAGATTTCCCTTTTTTTTGTACTTCTTTATATATGCATTCTCATTTTAATTTTAAACTAATTTTAAACTTACAAAATTTAAAATAATAGTACAAGAGCTTGTTCTTTGTTTTTCAAGTCATTTTAAATTAAGTTCCAACTTCATGCCCCATCATCTCCCAAATATGTTAGTATACATTTCTTATAAATTTGGACATTGTTCCACATAACTGCAATATAACCATCAAAATCAGGAAGTTAAATGGGTATATGACTACCACTTAATCCATATAGTTGATTCAAGTTTCACTATTTTTTCAATAGAAAGAATCCAGTTATATTAATTTTTAGTTGTTGATATGGTTTGGCTGTGTCCCCATCCAAATCTCATCTCAAATTGTAATCTCTTTGTGTCAATGGAGGGACCTGGTGGGAGGTGTGTGGGTCATGGAGCAGTTTCCCTCATGCTGTTCTCATGATAGGAGGGAGTTCTCATGAGATCTGGTGCTTTAAAAGTGTGGTAGTTCCCCCTTCACGCTCTCTCTCCTGCTGTCATATGAAGAAGGTTCTTACTTACCCTTCACCTTCGGCCATGATTGTAAGTTTCCTGAGGCCTCCCCAGCCATGGGGAACTGTGAGTCAATTTAGCGTCTTTTCTTTATAAATTGCACAGTCTCAGGGAGTTTCTTACAGCAGGGAAAAAAAAAGACTAATACAGTTGTCATGTCTGTTTAGATTCCCTCGGGCTGGATTCATTCCTTCTCCCTCTTTACCTGACTGCTGTGTAAATTTGACACTTTTGAGAATTAGAGGCTAGGTATTTTGTACTGTGTCCTCCAATTTGGGTTTGTTTTTTGCTTTGTTTTTAATTTTTCATTTAGCAAGTACAGTATTCATTAAACAACTCTCAAATAGTTAATATGAAAGCATATGGCTCAGTATACTACTAAATTGTGAGAAATTAAATGTTCTAACTCCAAGTATTGCTTTATTAATAATAACATACATATAATAAAAGTATGTTCCCTCGTAACATAAAATAAATGGACAACTCAGACCTAATGAAGTAATCACATTTATAATGTAGCATAATATATTATAAGAGTTTTCTTATTTGACTACAGCTTATATAATATTCTAGAGCAGATTTGCTTAATCTCATTTAGTGAGAGCCAGAAACTGTTTAATATACCAATCACAATTTTTTTTCTTTTTATTATACTTTAAGTTCTGGGGTACATGTACAGATTATGCAAGTCTGTTACATAGGTATACACGTGCCCCCATCATCTGCAGTAGGTATTTCTCCTAATGTTATCCCTCCCCAATCCCCCACACCCTGCTATCCCTCCCCTAGGCCCCCAATCCCCAGACAGACCCCCGTGTGTGATGTTCCCCTCCTGTGTCCATGTGTTTTCATTGTTCTACATCCACTTATGAGGGAGAACATGTGGTGTTTGGTTTTCTGTTCTTGTGTCAGTTTGCTGAGAATGATGGTTTCCAGCTTCATCCATGTCCCTGCAGAGGACATGAACTCATCCTTTTTTATGGCTGCATAGTATTCCATGGTGCATATGTGCCACATGTTTTTTAT